>PVKE010014145.1:0-35423 GCA_004027555.1 Craseonycteris thonglongyai | reverse complement strand
AAAGACCGACCAGGTGATGATGTATAACTAAACTTTCAACAGGTAAGCTAAAAAAAATTTTTTTTTAAGATTTATTTATTGTTTTTGACAGAGAGAGAAAGAGATACAGAGTCAGAGACAGAGAGAAGGGGGAGGGCCCAGAACAGTCTCCATAGTTGCACATCATTGGTTTTTCCACATAGTTTCATTCCACAGGTGGACGCAGGGCTGCACAGGGCAAGAACTGGGCCGGGGTCTTCACCCTGGTAAGAACTGAACTGGGGGCACTGCCCAGGTCAGCATATGGGTCCGCACGGGCCCTGGTCGGGATTCGATCCTCGGTCCCCGGGGCTACAAAGTGAGCACTTAACCCACTGAGCCATCCCGACTTCCCGAAATGATGGATTTTGATAAAACACTTTTCACTTGCACATCTTACGAGAATTAAATATTCCTGACCCCAAACTTATTCAGAGTAACAGGGAACAGCTTTTTATTCTCCAAATCAAATGCTGTTCTTTTAATTGTTTTGATATTTTAGTCCAATGAATTAGTATTATTATAATGATAATTATTTTAATTTTTAAATATTAGATATTCTAAATTGTTATCAGAATTCACATTAACATATTAAAGTAGGAAAATATATGATCATCTCAATATACGGAGAAAAAGCAATGACATTGATAAAATTCAATACTGCTTTATGATTAAAAACTAAACAAACCAGGAAAACCTTCATAAACCGATATAGAATATCTACCCCAATCCTCAGCAAACATTATTTTTTATAGAAAAAACTTAAAGGAAGTTCCTCTATATCAGGAAAAGACAAGGATGCCTATTCTCATGATTTTTATTTTATCTTGCTTCAGAAGTCATAGAAGAGTATGGTAAAGAAAAAATAAAGTCTTAAAGATTAGGAAAGAAGAAACAAAACTGTCACCATTTGTGGACAATAGAACCATTTCTTTAGAAAACTCCAATCAATGTACAAAGTATTAGAAATAAGAAATCTATCAAAGTGATTGTATTTAAAATTAATATACAAAAACAATAAATGTCAACCACGGTTAGAAAATACAAATAAAGAGCCAAAACATTTTATTGACAATAATAACAACAAACATAAAGAACACAGAATAAATCTAATAAAACATGTACAAACCTGTATAAAGAAAATTTATAAAACACTCTTAAAAGCACTAAAGAAGGTTAGGAAATGGTAAAGTAGTTCATATTCATAGATAAGATAAACCCAATATTGTAAATATATTAATTCCTTCTAAAGAAATTAAATTAATTTTCAATCAAACTCTTAAGAGTATTTTTTATGGAACCTGAGAGGTTGATTCTAAAATTTATGTGTAAGACCATAGAGTTGAGAAAAGTAGAAATGTTCCAGAAGAAAAGATGGCAGGAAGAACTGGCTGTACTTGGCATCAAGACTTCTTATAAAACTAAGTAATTAAGACAGTTTATATAGTATTGATGCAGGAATAGATAAACTGATCAATAGCACAGAAGAGGGACTCAAAAACAGACCTAATTACATATGTATGAAAGTGTTGTAGGTAACAGAGGGCTGTTTAGATTTGTTGGAGGAAAGGACAGAAAATTCAATAAATGGTCAGGGGAACAACCAGGTTTCCATATGTGAAAAAAAAGAAGCTTAGTCTTATTTCACATCATGTACAAAACCCAAATTTATATACTTTAGGCACAATGATAAAATTTTAGAAGAAAGCATCTAATATTATGTTTTTGACTGCAGGATAGGAAAAAAGTATTTTTTCCCTTTTTAATGAAGCACAAAAATAGTGTCTATTAAAATTAAAAATGTATTCATAAGCATGATAAAGAGAGTAAAAGACAAGTCACAGATTCAGCAATATGTAGCATATTTAATTTGCAAAGTAATGCTGACTGTATGTATGTATTTCTATAAACCTTTAAGGAAAAATGGAACGAAAGACATCTAAAAACATTTTTCATTTCTAGTTTTATCTTTGACAAGCATTTTCAACATTTACAGATAAAATTTCTTATTGCTTTGAACCTTGCACTTTGACCCACCTTATTTCTTAATTTATTAGAATCCACATTAAAATATATAACTTTAAACTCTAGATGGCTTGAGAATAACTTTAGAATTGTGATATAATATATATAATATATATATATTGTTTTAACCACTTTTAAGTATATAATTCAGTGCTACCGAGTATGGTAGCAATTAGCCCTATTTATTTCTAGAACTTTTTCCAAACAGAAACTTTATACTCATTAAACAATAATTTCCCATTCCTCCTCTCTCCAGTCCCTGGTAACCTCGATTCTACCTTTTGCCTCTATGAATTTCCCTATTTTAGATACCTTATATAAGACTCATAAAACATTTGCCCTTTTGTATTTGGTTTGATTTACTTAGCATGTTTCCAAGGTTCATCCATGTTGTGACATGTGTCAGAATTTCATACCTTTTTATGGCTGAGTAATGTTCCATTGTATGTATATGCTGCATTTTATTTATTCATTCATCTGTTAATGGGCATTTGAGTTGTTTCTACCTTTTGGCTATTTTGAATAATGCTGCTATTATATAAGCCTTGGTGTACAAGTATCTGTTTGAGTCCTTGTTTATAATTTGGATACATACCTAGAAGTAGAATTGATAGATCATATGGTACTTTTATGTTTAACTTTTTTTTTTCAAGATTTATTTCATTGTTTTGAGATAAAGTGCAAGAGAGAAAGAGAGAAGGGGAGAGTTCAGAGCAGTCTTCGTAGTTGTACATTATTAGTTGTGACATGGTTTCATTCCACTCAGGTGGATGTGGGGCCACACAGGGTCCAAACCGAAATGGGGCCTCCCACACTGAGGCAAAAAGGTTTGCATCCCAGTCGTTACTAGTTGTGCCCCAGTTCAGCATATGGACTTGCATGGTCTGGGCCCAGGAATCGAACCCCTGACTTCGAGTTTGCGAGGCAACTGCTTAACCACTGAGCTATTTCAGCATCCCTATGTTTAACTTTTGAAGGAACAGCCAAGCTGCTTCCCACAGTGCCTGCACCATTATACATTCCCACCAGAAATGCAGGAAGGTTCAGATTGGGAATATAACTCATTTTGAAACAAAAACAAAATATGTAAAGAGCAGTTGTCACCTCTGGGTGAAAAGCAATAGTTAAATAGAAAGCAACACTCTGAGACATTAAAACATAAGATTTGTGGATTTCCTCTTGTTTGGCAGATTTTTCAGGAATCCTCAAGTGTTGTTGGCACAAGCTTCTTTGTCAGTAGGTAATGTGAAAATTGAATTTGTTGTTGGTGATAAAGTTCAACATCTCCTTTCTTTAGGGGGACATTGATTTGGGAATATAGTTTACTGTAACCTGGTAATTTCAGTAATGCAAATGCAACAAAATGTTACTTAAAAACAAAACATAAATTCAGTCGGGTGTGGCAACACAATTAAGGGGAGCTCTCTCCATTTGGTTGTCCTTCTGGGGCATTATGGCAGCTGCAGCCGATATTGAACAGGGAGCTGCAGCTGTTTACAGATGCATTAGGAAGAAGAGGCTTTGGAACTCAGTTGCAGAATTTCTCCCGTGCATAAGCAAGGCCAAAATTGTCAGAGAGGGAGGAGATCTAAGAAATATCAGTAAATTTAATTTTCAGCAAGAACTCAAGGCCTTAATACTCAGCATTGCAGTTGCCATAAATCAGAAGCTAGATTCTGAAAGGTCACAGGAAAGGTGATTTAGGTTCAGAATAATTAAGTCACTACTTTATTCCCCAATGTATCATTTGCTCTTACACAGCCCCACGAAAGTGATGGCTGGGTACCAATCTACCTTTCATTTGGAATACTTACATGGTTTTTTCATGCCAAAGAATTGTTAGTGGTTGAGTCGCCTGTGGGTTGCAAGGCTACCCATTTCCAGAAAATTGCACCATGATAAATTCAGTGATGAGAGTTGGACCTAAAATATCAAGTCTTCTGATATTTGATTAACATTGAGCTTTAGTAGGAAAAAGATTTCTGTGGCCACAGGGATGTGAGGAACAGCAAAGGGGATAGAGTCAGTAATACTGCAGTAACTACGTATGGGGCCAGGTGGATACTAAGCTTATTTGTGGGGGAATCACACTTATATGACATAAATTATATGCGTCTAAATGCCATGTTGTACACTTGAAACTAATATAAAATAATATTGAAAGTCAAGTGTAATTGAAGAGTATAAAGAAAGGATAAGATTTTTGTTGAAACTACTATAACTTCCCATTTGGAATCATGAGACTTAAAGGAGATCGTTTGTAAACTCAGGACTGTTGGTGTTGACTTGTGACTGAACGCTTGCACAGGTGGCCGGCCACTCGCCTTATGACTCTGGTAACATCATCTCTTTGCCAGGATGTTGAGGCTGAATGCTCACCCAGCAGAACAGGAGCTACCTCTCTAATTCAACAAATTATATTTATTGTCTCATCTGGTTACACCCAGTTGCTCAGGAGTATGCTTTTGGTCATTCACTCTTCACCATATATGTGGTTGTCATGAAAAAATCCAAACAAAACAGTCACAAAATCAATTTGTTACCAGGGGAAAAATGGGGGCTTCAAGGCATGGAGGAAGACCCCAAGCCCCTTGGGAAAACAGCAGAAAGGTCAATTTGGTTTATTAAAGAGATGATCCTTTTAGGTCCAGGATATAATGTACTTCCTTTAATGCCATCTAATAGGAAATCAGAAACAGTCCAAAAACATACTATTCCCTTAGGAGGAGTCAACACAAGATGAGTAGCACCAGGCCAAACTGGAGCGTTTTCTGCTGCCTTGCGCACAGAATCCTGCAACACAAATGTCATTTTAACTTCTTGGAATCTAATTTGAGGCCTGGTCTATGGAGGTGTTCTGGTAGACACATACTTGTAAATAAAGTAAGGGCAACTACAGGGTACTTTAGAATGGTCTGGTAGATTTGTGCTGAGGCCTAAAAAAGCACGGAGGAAGACGTACTTTTCCCAGAAACAAGACATCCATGAACACCCACTAAATTAGACACTTAATTATCGTTCAGCAGCCATAACGGTAGGTTACCCAAGCAGATTTCTCCAAGGAGAAAGAATGGGGGCTCCGAAGTTGGGGTGCCAGGGCCAAGTTGAGCCAGAACAGGGCTTAACGAAGATAAAACACCTAGTCTGAAGCATGCTTAAGGGGACAAGCACTTGTCAGAGAAGACCCCGTGGGAATCAAACCTCAAGGACACAGGAAGCAAGGCTAATGGTCTGAATGGGGTGAGAAAGGGCCGGTGAAGAGCGAGCGTGCAGAGGCCTCTGCCTGATTACCTGCTGGGCAGCAAGAAAGCAGGGGCCCCAGCTTCCAGGCGCCATGCTGTGTGTGCCAACAGGGACGTGCCTCCTGCAATCCTTCAACTCAGCGGACTCCCAGGGGAGCTGGGCAGATGCGATGATCAGACAATTCAGAACAGGTGATACAATGGACTAAGCGGGCTCCTGACAGCGTGAGCTTCAGAGAACGTCAGGGGACTCTCCAGAGAGCCTCCATCAGGTTAAGGGAAGGGAGGGGGATTGGAAGCATCCTTGGCAAAGGTACAGCATGTGTGACGACCCTGAGGTTGAAGGGTCATGGCAGTTACAGGGTCCTAGGAGACTGACCCACCACAAGCATGGCCCTGCACAGACTGGTGATCAGCCCCTCTAGTGCAAATGGGGTACTGTGTCAGCCAGTGGGAACCGGGTCTAGCTAGAGAAAGTTGAGGGCCAGCAAAGGGTGGGTGAGATAGGAAAGAGAAAGTCTTGGGAGCAATGTAAGTAGAAGACAAGCCAGGAGGGGAGTGGGGACAGTGAGCGGCATCAGAGACAGTCTGAGAAAACCACACAGGAGGCTGATGAAATAGTCTAGCCACAACGCCCAGTTTAGAACCCAGAAATGGGACAAGGGAGGAAATGATCAATGTTAGGGCGTTTTAGAAGAGAATCAATAGGTTTTGTATTTTGACTCTACATGAAGAATAAAGAAGAGAGGAGTTGAGGAAAACTCCAGAACTTCAAGGGAAAGGAAGGTTGGAGAAAGGAGACTTCCCATCTTCCCATATGAACTTGGATTTGGAAAAAATGACCGTATATGTAGTACTGGGCATACTGATGTTGAAGCGACATCTAAACATCCAAGTGGGAATGTCCTGTGACCAATTAGAAAGATAGAAATAAAGCTAAGATAACAATATGAGGCTGGCAATGTGGATTTAAGCAAATACAAGATGATTCTCAGTGAGTTGTATGTTTATATATTATAATTCTAAGAAGAATTATTTTCTATATTCCATAGGGAGTGTGAATTTGTGCTAATGAGCTGAGTACAGCTTTCACTCTCTCAGAAAAGGCAGTAAAATAATGCTATTTCTCTGGTACCAGAATAAGGAGGAGACAAATGAGTTCACATCTACTGTATAAATCCAATAGTTGGCTTGGAGCAATGTTTCTTTGAGGGTTGAGATGCCTTAGCCAGTATTTGAAGGTAAAAAGGAAACCCATTAGCACATGCATCACTTTGTAAAGATATTACTGGAAAACTCAACGTAATGGCCGAGCCAGAAGTACTCCCCACTCTGTCCCCCCCAGAAACCCAACCTCTTGGTCTAAACAGCACTTCTCTTCCTGAATGGCACTTGTGTAATGGAAACAGGCTGCTTTGTTTCCTTAGTGTGTTCTCATCAGAGAAATCTGTTGTTTAGTGTATACAGGTTGATTTGGTGGAATGATATTTGTGTGCAGTGTTATGTAAATAGAGTTATAGCCCACCTTTCTGATAATAACACAGGCTAAAATTAGGATGTATGTGTACGTAATGATGGGACGTACGTACGTGTATGCGTGTGTGTGCGTGCACATATGTGTGCTGGGAGCAGGGGGTAGAGAAATGTGTAAGCAAGCCCCTGTTCAAGTTCTTGATGTAAAGAAAGTCGCCAATTCACAAAGGAATTTGATTACCTCTATCCATTATACACACACAGTGAGTGAGCGTGCTACTCACCATCTGTCATCTATTTCATTTGCATCACCAGCACCTGGCCTGTTTATCTGCTACACTCATTTCTTCACCGAATTCTTACGCTGCTTTAATAAAATACAGAAATGTTATTGTTAAAAACCAATTAATTTACAATCCTCTACAGAGATAGTATTACTTATAATTGAATTTGGCTCCTAATGATCTGCTTTCTTGCAAAATGACTTAATTCTTGTGTTAAAGATTAGTTATGAGATAGTACCCTGCCATACCAATCATGTACTGCTGAGGTCGGCAAAGCAGCTTGCAATGTCCCTGGCCATTAATCAGAAGTCTGAAACATTTTCTTGTTTAACTCCTTCAAGAACTTGGTCGCAGGCATGATGCCCTGAACTCTTGCCCTGAACAAATGCTCATGCGCTCCCTTCACTGGGTTAGGTCTGCTACAGGAGCCCAGGACTTGTCAGAGAAAGCTTTTGGTTGTTAGTCTAAGAACTTGAACAAATATATACGACTGGAGGGTCTGTCTGGCTCCCTCTCTCCACATTCATTTTTATTTGACCATTTCATACGGAGTTCACGTCCTGATCCAGCCATGCTGTGAATGAGGTATGAATGGATTGCTCCCCTTTCCTAAATCCGTCCTTTGAGATGAATGTGGTTCGATTTCTCACACAATGATGGGCGTCTTTTCCCTTATTATTACAGTATTATCCACACCCATCATGCTGGCCAACCTGCTCACACAGAGACAGTCTGACAGCCCTCAGCCACCTTGTCCACACATTTCATGAATGCAATCACTAAACATATGGCTATAACTAACACATTCTAGAAACATCAGCTTGGGCCAGAAGTATCTGAGAGAAAATTTATTCTTATAGATTAAAAATGCCTGAGTTTTTTTTTTTCAGTATAACACACTTAAGCTGCTTATGTCTTTACATTTTTAACCTTCTGATATAACCCAGAACGTAGTGTGGAAACTATTATTTCTCTTCTCAGTTTAATTTTGATTGTAACACATGGCAAATGACACATATCATAGTGGGAAATATATATATTTATATAATATTTTATTATAATTTTCCATAAATGTAGAATATAAATATTATTTACATGTAATACCATGGTTATAAAAAATGTCCTGAAAAACCTATTAATAATTAATTTTTATAAAAATATGAAGCCACAGAAATAGCCATTGTAGATCAGTCATAACTGAATGAGGCTACTTCTCAAGTCTTGAAATCACTCAATTAGCTGGACCTTAAGGAGCCAGAGAATTAAATAAGACAGACATAACGCAGGGCATCATAGAGATATAAAAAAAAGGGGGGGGTTGTCTTTTTTGTGGTTGCATTTAACTAAAGAGTCTAGCATTGTCCATTTATAGAGTCTGTTTGTTCAGTGATGCATTCATCTTGCCTCTACCTTTTCGTCTTGTAGAGCGCAGTTGCTGCCAGTTCGGAAGCATGCACACGTGGAAGTGACAGGGGCTACAGAGAGAGCGCCGGTCAGTGTGCCTTGTCCGGGCTGGACCACCTTTAAAGCAGGAGGTGCTCGTTCCTTCACAGAAGCAGAGGAGCCAGCCTTGCAGTTGGGGAAGACAAAACTTGAACAGCTGTCTTAAGAAGCACTTTTGTTTTCGTACATGATGATATCGTGCCTAGCTCCACACACTCTGTCTTGCACAACAGCCTTTCTACAAGTGATCAAACTCATTGGTGGACGCCAAAGGATCATCCGAGTTCAGCTATATGGCTCGTCCTGCCTGCGAGTCTCTGGGTACTCAATAAATTATAGGTATTATTCTGAATAGCTTATCCTACCTGTTCATATCCATTGTTTGCACTCCTTTGTTGGTAAAACTAAACATGAAAGATTATATTTACTAGGAGGTTGTCTCAAACCTTGGAAGATTTAAAAATTAACTCTGAGGGGGCCGATGGGAGAAAACTAGAGAAATAAAAGTGGACGAATGTTCTCCACATCTGTTCCCCAGTGGCTTTGGCTCAGATTGGATGCTTTAAAAACTTTATCTTGAAAAGCCAACAATTCACGTCCCTGACTCGCTGCTCTAGATGCAAAGCAGGGATGAGAACCAAGTGCCAGAGTATGTCCCCAAAAAGAATCATCCCCAAATTACCCCTGTTTCCAGAGTTTATTCTTCAGATTCAGACAATGCATCATCAACCTCAGAAACAGGAGTGGAGCCAAGTAAGCTGCAATCTAATATGGAAATGTATCCTGGCCACCGTACTGTGTCATTCTCCTGAATGGCATCACCTGCACCCATCTCTCCTAGGAGCAAATTTCAAACAGAGTTAGCTCCTTAAACCTTCTAATTAAAATGAGAAATCCCCAGGCTTCCATGAGTCAGCCTCAGAAAAAGATTATTAGGAATTTAATAGGGAAAATATAGCGGCTCAGACCATCTGTGACCCAGTGCTTTGTGAGAATTTAAAGAAAACTAGAGGGAGGCCATGCACACTCCAATGCACGCTCGAGGAGTACTTTGTAGGAGCTGCAATAAATCAACATAGTTAGAGTACAGCCTTTTTCAGATTTAATTACTGTTACATAATTATTAGCGAAGCATTCTCCTCTGAAACTGTAAAACTCATTACATCAAAAATCCCCAAGCTCCTGATGGAATTTATGAACTAGTTACTTTCTTTCCAGCTCCGGGAAAATAGTGGAATGGAGTCCAGATTTGTCTCTGGCTTTTTAGAAGCAGAAGGGGATTTTTTTTCCCCATGTTTTGTGTCGTTCTAGTAGGTTTCTGAATTGGATTTCTATGGCTCTTTCTCTTGGACATCTATTGTCTTGCCTAAATACTTGTTTAAATGATTGAGTCCAGTGGTAAAGGGGATTAAGCAACTAAATTTCAAAGTATGCTGACAAGGAGCTGGCTGCTCTTCAAAAGAGTGAAAGAGAAATAATTATTAAGTGTCCGTGATTTTTTTTTTTTTTTGAAGGATCATGTAGGGTCAGTAAAAACCCCAGCAAGTTGTGGGCCTTGAGCTGGAAAGCCCAACGTCAATGCATGAGTGGCCTGCGTGTGGCAGTCTATTGGACCTGGGTGGGCATCTTTTCCCAATGCCACATGCAGTGGCATGACATTGATAGCTTGACCTTGACCATAGTGGGACTAGTTACAATACCAATGTTGGCAAATGTACAATCAAGTCTTTTTCCCTGCAGAGCGGGTTGTTAAACATTTATCAACACAGCACTGTTACTGTGTTCACCACTGACACAAGTGTAAATGCCTATTGTCTATACAGCTTTGGCATCCATCCAGGGACAAATTTCCTTCCCAGAAACACTATGTCAATCAAACTTTAACAAAAATAGATTTCTTTAAAGTCCGGCTTGGGTACGGGGTTTGCTTCTGGAAGCAGGAATCCTGTGCAGTGGGATTCCTTCAGAAGACAGGCGAATGGCCAGGCCTGTGGCTAGTTCGTGCCTTACCTTAAAGTGTTACTGAGCCACGATTGGGACATTTCTTTCGGTGTGGATCTGCAGCCTCCCTGCATCCTTAACGCCTTACCTGCTGAGAACTGCAGCTGCCAGAAAAGTTTGCTTTTGCTCCGACATGCAGAATATCCAGCCAGATGTTTCCCTTGTATCTGTAGGCTCTCGTGGGATTACCTCTCATCAGAATGAGAAGAAGATAAAGGCAGCTGAGGCTAAACCAGTCAGCTGCCTGGGGCCTGCTCTTTCTGATGCTGCATTTCCCAGTGACTAACTCTTTGCCAGCCCTGGGACAACGTGTTTCTCCCTGGCTCTAACCCTAACCCTAACAATTCTAACCCTAAGCCTATATTTTAAAAAGCAATCAGAATTCTCACTACTTATTTTTTTGTAGCCTGCTATGCCTTTTTCATTAATGAATGTGATAACTTTACAAATCTCTTGGAGAATAACACGTTTCATTTAAAGTTTTGTTTCCCATGTTAATTTTATTCTGTGTTCTTTGGATACAGTTCTACTTGCTAAATCTTATGTCTTTTTCATGCTGGAGTTTTACTTGAATGTTTGGCGATTACTTGTGGCCTGTTCATATTCTAGATAAGAACCTAATTTAAACAACATTGTTAGTGAGGATTATTTCCTTTGCTTAGGTGAAACTTCCTACCTGCCCATAAATTGTTGTTCGGATTAGAAAGCCCTGCTTCTGCTGGCTGTGGGAAGAGAGTGGATATGTGGACAGCACAGTCTTTCTTTCCGAGTGTACAGGTGGTTTTTCTTCTGGTTGTGGAGACCAATTTCTTAGTGAGCATATATTTGTTAGAATGCTGCTTGCTTCCACTACCCCACACCGATTGTTTAAAGTTTGTCATGTCAGAAATTGGGAATCAGAGATAGTCTAACATTTAACCCGTTCCCAAACACCAAATCCAGAAGCACGAGACTATGGAATTGCCCTAAGTTTTATTGCCTCTTAATTCCTGAATTAGTGTGTCTCTCTTGTCTTCCTCCTCCGAGACTCTGCTGCTTCCAAGTTTGGCACTATTAAGAGTTTCTGTTTCGCGGGGAAGCTGGGATGGCTCAGCGGGTTGAGCACTTGCTTTGCAGCCCCAGAGACTGAGGATCGAATCCCGGCTCCAGCCCAGGCGGACCCACATGCTGAGCTGGGGTGTGCCCACAGTTCAGTTCTTGCCCGGGCCTATGCGGGAGGCTCTCGGCCCAGTTCCTGCCCTGTGCAGCCCTGTGCCCACCTGTGGAGTGAAACTATATGGAAAACTGTGGAGGCTGCTCTGGGCCCTCCCCCTTCTCTCTGTCTCTCTCTGTCTCTCTCTCTCTGTCAAAAAACAATAAAAATAAATTTTTAAAGCGAAAACTAAATAAATAAAAAAATAAAACAGCCACTATTAAAAAAAAAAGAGTTTCTGTTTTGGGAAGCTCACTTGAATGAAGGAAGTTCTCCCTTATATTTAAAGTGTGTGTAGGTTTTTTGGTTGTATTTCCTTTCTGTTATATAGTTGAGAAAATGTTCTCTCTTCTGACCCGCTGGTGCTATACTTTTCAACTTTTGAGTGCTGCTGTGTATTTAACTTTGTAATCTCTTCCTGCATTTTAATGGAATTTCGGGAGAGAGTGCTGACAACACATGACCTCAGTCATCTTGAACAAGAAGTCTTCCTTTATTGTTTTTTTTTTTACAGTACTTATTTCTGGCCCAGTTATAATTAACCTATAACTCAGAACAGAATTTAATGGTAGTACTGTCCACACTTGGGCCCTGTGGCCTGCAAACACATGCTTAATGAAATAGGATGAATAACACAAAATACTAGGGGACCTTTAATTAAGACACGAACTATGAACCTGCCCATCCAGTCCCCATTTTTCAATTTATCATTGAGAACAATGCTACTTGTTACCTAAGCTTAATATAGGGTATGAGGCACATTAAGAACTATCCAGTTCTTGACTCTCTTTTTTTTTATTTTTGAATATGATTTAAACTACTTCTGTATTTTTTTTACTTTAGTAGAAAACTATTATTTGGAAAATCCACAAGCTTATAGAGCTAATAGTCTTTATAGAAAATCTTAGTGTGATGTACATCACACGTTTTTCACTAGACAGTCAATGAGTCTATGGCTAAAAATTTCTGAGCCTTCTGACTAAATGCAGGCATTTATCATTTCTTTTTCTAAAACATCATTATGGTAAGCCCACAGCTAATTTTTCAAGTGAAGAGAGATATTGTAAAGATAAAGAGGAAAAAGGTGAATATGCTTTCTTACTACAATGTGCTAATTTGGAGAATTACATTGAGGCAGAAGATTCTTAAATATATATTTGTAAATATCAGTTAGCATACTTGAAATCTTGTGTTAGGATCACATGACAAATCTATTTCAGCCTTATTGCCATGACAATTAATCACTTAGAGATTTATTCTGGGTTTTTTTTGGTCATTCTTTTCCATATTCTGTTGGGTGGATGGAAGTATAAATGCAGAATTCAAACATCTGACCAAGAGAATAAGTGCTCTGCTTTAAATTGGTCGGCACGGCAATACAGAGAAGTCCTAGAGGGTTACAGATGATATCAATCACTTGCTACACTCATGACTAATTTAATCTCCTTCTTGCGGTGTCCTCCCATCAGCCTAACACTGCATGACCTGTCAGAGTCTCTGCCACAGTGTGACTGGGCTACAGATGCAACAATTTGTTCAGCCAAACCTAGTTGGCTTCCATCTGAGTCAAGCTTTATAACTCATGCTGCTTTGGTTAAAGTTAATTTTATTATGATCTATAAGAAAGTATTTGATTAGCAAGTTAGAAGTAACATAAATTCAACACTTACCGTATTCTGGGTCAGGTGCTGTTTTCAGAACTTTACATGTATCATCTCATTTAACCCCCACATCAACACTGCGAGGCAGGTGCTACTGTTGGGTGAAATATACAAGTAAGAAACATCTCACCCACAAGGCCTGAGACTGCCTGCCGCTGGTAAGCGGTTCCATCCCTGGACCCAGAGGCAGGCCTACATTGGTGGTGCCTGCAGCGTATATGATTGGGGTAGGGGTGGGATGGGAGACATTTAACAAAAAGAATGCAAAATTAAAAATACAGAATTCTGTTAGAAATGAAGGCTTACTTATGGTGAGAAGAGGAATTATAACACATTACAGATTTTTTAACAGTTGGAAAATAATATCAGTATTAAAATATGAAATCTAAAAATGCACAGATACCTATTATATATTTTTTTAATAGTTAACTGGTTGACAACTTAAAAATATCTCTTCCATCTATTCTGTTTGGCTACATAAGTGTTGGTCATTTTTTCATATAACAACAATTTGATAATACAATTTTTAATAGAGTAGAAGATGAATCCAGTCTTTTCTGTACCATAGTTCTTTACAATATCACTCTTCTTCTTCTTTTTTCTTTCATTAAATTTATTGGGGTAACATTAATTGATATCAATGACATTGTTTCCAGGTATACACGATTCTACATTACATTGTCTATACATCGCATTAAGTGCTCACCACCCAGAATCAGCTCACTTTCTATCACCGTATGTTTAATCAATATCACTCTTCTTAATGGCCCATCACTTTAATCCAAATTGTGTATGTGTGTGTTTACAAATGAATTTAATGATTAGGAAAATGAATATACTTCAAATAAATTCAAATCAAGATTTTGTAATTTTGGGATGCCAGGTTGGCTCTACAGGTTAAGTGCTCACTTTGTAGCCTTAGGGTCTGAGGATTGAATCCCAGCCCAGCCAGTGCAGACCCATATGCTGAACTGGGGTGTGGCCCCCAGTTCAATTCTCTCCATGGCGAGCTTCCCATATATGAGGCTCCTGGATTGGCCTCCAGCTCATGGGGGGTGAGCCTCCCATGCGGGAGGCCCTTTTTCTGGTTCCTGCCCGGCGTGGTCCCTCTGCCCATCTGTGTGGAATGAAACTATGTTGAAAACTGATGATGTACAACTATGGAAACTACTCTGGGCCCTCCCCCTTCTCTTTGTTTCTCTTTGTCAAAAACAATAAAATAAGTCTTTCAAATAAAAGATTTTGTAATTTCACACTTGCTTTATTGAACATTCCAAAATATCTTTACAAATGGCAGTAAAGATAGTATCATTTATTGAACATTCCAAAATATCTTTACAAATGGCAGTAAAGATAGTATCATTTTAGCTTGATCAAATGTGTCATTGCATCCAAAAAGGAGAAAGACTCTGATGCAGTTACACTGGGGTATGCTGCCTTATCAGGCACATCCCTGACAGGTGACAACATTCATTCAGACAGACCTGGATAAGACTGAAAAAAGTTCCACTTCCAATCATACATATCTGATCATTGAAAGTCTTTCCTACTGTCTATGTTCTGGCTTATTTTTTCCCCATGAGCACAATGCCAGTTACTATAGGACACACTCTATGATAACATGACCTTAGGCACTTATCTTCATTTCTCAGTTTAGGGTTAAGTCAGCACAGTTGGGTAGTAGGATATTCCAGAAAGCCATTCGTACACCCAGAGAGCCAGGAATAGTAGGAAATGATGGAAAACCCCATGAATATATCCCAGTAACCCCAAACTAAGTGTATCCCAAGTCAGCTTCCCTTAGTCTGGTCCCAAAAGTTTTATCTCTAAGAGTGGCCATGTGAGAGAGAGAGAAAGGCATAGGCACAGAAGGTCAAAGACAGGTCCCCATTTTAGACTTTACACACATCCCGGTTGATGCTCCAGATGCCCAGGACTCAGAATTCGCCTTGTGAATGGCTTTGAACCTGCCACCTAGGCTGCTGACCTGCTGAATCAGTCCTCACAGCATGGACAGTGCTTACTCAGGCTCAAGATGGCCTATTAGGAACCCAGCTACCCAGCAGGAGGTGAAGTTTCATCTGTATTTACAGCCGCTCCCCATTGCTCACATGACCTCCTGTCAGATCAGCAGCAGCATTAGATTCTCGTAGGAGCTAGAACCCTATTGTGAGCTGCACGTGTGAGGGACCTAGGTTGTGGGCTCCTTACGAGGATCTAATGCCTGATGATCTGGGGTGGAGCTGAGGTGGTGACTGTATAATTATTTCATTATATATTACAATGTAATAATAATAGAAAGAAAGTGCACAATAAATGTAATGGGCTTGAATCATCCTGAAACCATCTCCCCTGCCCACTCCCTGTCCATAGAAAAATTGTCTTCCACAAAACCAGTCCCTGGTGCCACAAAGGTGGGGGACAGCTATTCCACTCTCCCCAACTGCACACTCCATCTCGCCGCTGAAAGAGGAACTGGGCTCAGTGTTTTGTTCAGCATTCAGATCCCCGTGGCATCCTGCCCCACATTGCTCAGGAAATGCTGGAGAGGAGAGATCAAAGCCCCATGAGGGCTCCTCAGTGTGACTCTCTCCTAATGAGCCTTTACCAATCAGAAGGGAGTAGTTTTTCTCCACCTCATTATTTTCCCCGCTAGCTTTCTGCCCTTTGGAGCCGAGCTTCCTCTTCCATTAAAACACAACGAGTAAAGTGTACTTGCTAGTATTTCCTACCGATCTTGTAGTTTTATAGCCTGACCTCTGACCAACCTTTTGACATAAGTGGTGTCTTAAAGGGGCGAGGCCTGCTTTTTTAAAAAAGCGTATTAAAAACATTAAAACAAATTCTACTTCCTTCTTGGATCCACCCTCCCCCCAGGCAAATAATACACACAAAATACAGATATCTTCTGTTCAGGCAGTGGGATGCCTTTTTGCACTGTCTGGATGTCATATTCCACATGGTGGCCTCGATACTTGGTATTCAGAAACCAGGCAAGAAATGAGCAGTTCCAACTGATACTAAACACAAATTAGACCCATTGTTTAGCACTTGATAAATATAAACCCTGGATCCAGTTAAACAAACATTTACCGTGCAGCTGCAGTGTGCAGGACACTGTGTTGGGTGCTATACTGAGCATTGTGTGCAAACAATATGGCCAGGAGTTACATTTTATTAGAGCATATAGCTTTACAGGGACATATATAGCATTATTAAAATTTGTGAATAAATACAATAAAAGCAGATGATGAAGTAAGTATCCCAGAAAGTCAGGAGAAAGGCAATGCATGTGCAGATTAGGGAGGACAAAGGGAACCCATAATTTAAATTGTCTTTCTCATATTTCTTTTCTTCTAAGTTTTCCTTAACCAGTGTCTTCTCTCAGCTCCAATAATAAGTCGCCTGAACATGTCAGCTGTTCCTCGGGTCTCCTACCAGGGTGTAGGCCATTTTCCATGGTCTGGAGTCTATATTCAAACTGATTCAAACTTACAGTTTGCAAGCATCTTGAGTGTTTAGGTATATAGTGAAACTTGCCAAGAAATACAGTCAAGCCTTAAAAGTCATGAAGTATAAATAAAACTATGGTACAGTGTCTCTAGAAAATACATAAACGGCACTTGTCTCATCCTTAAAGCAAGGTCTTGCCACTCTTTTATTAAAACAAGTAAATTTCGACACGAGCAGGACGTTTGGAGCAATGCTACAGAAGGACTATGGAATGGTTTTTGAGAGACTCGGGTCTAATTTGAATCCTGCCATTTGCTCACTATGTGAGTTTGGGTACTCACCTAACTTCTCTGCTTCTCTATGTCCGGGACTAGTAATTGCATTTATTTGCTACAATATGTCAAAAGGGTTTTGGGGATAATCCATATAAAAGTAACACTTGAAGGCATCATTCAGGTGGAAGGTATCACTATTATAATAAGCTTTGAAATAAATCCTTGGCTATAGTTTGGTTCCTGTCTCACTAGCCGTTAACAGTGATGGATGTTGTATTTCTAATTTGCTTCATTGTCTTTATAGAATGTTTCTTTTCTAATTTCTTCACTTTTTCTAGCTTAGAATCAAAATTTGGAAGTATTCCATAGAGATGTGAGCTGTTATCTCTGTTTGAGAATAGAAGTTCTTGAGTTTTGTATTTTGGTTTTTGTTTTACATTTTCTTCATTCAGTTTTCTTCCCTTTTCTAGTGCGTGTGTCACTGTCTGTTCCAAATCACAGCAACGGCTGATCACCTTCCTGTCTTCTCAGCTCCTGCCTTCCTTCCCTCTCCATTAACCACCCCTCTTGTAGATAACGGAAGCAGAAAGATGCAATCGCCAAATATAAAGTGAAGTTAAAAATCTCAGCGACTAATTCTTTCCCCCTGAATCATAGGTTTCTCGTGTCAGCTTAACTTTTGAAAGTGGCAGTATAAAAGAATCTGGCAAGACTTACAGGGTAAAACTGCAGTGACTTAACCACGAACTCCGTCATGATTGATGAAGAGATCCTTTCCAGCACAAATTCTGGAAGAAAAGTGGTTTTGAGTTGTTTGGTCTAGTCAACCAGCCTTCACGGTGGAAATGGCTAAGGAGGAAATGCAGTTACTACTGCAAAACACCCTGAGGGACTCCATGGTCACAGTTCAGGAGACACCTGTCCTCAAGAAAACTAAACACTAAAGGAAAACACACACAAAAGACATTCTTTGCTCTTTAGCCTTATTCTTCTTTTAGGCCTGCAATATGAAGAGCAATTATTGTGTTTATTTCTCATATAGAATGATGCAAGTCGTGTGTCTCATTCCATCCGGGAACTTAAATTTCTTTTAACGGAGGCATAAAATCCAGCTATGAAACACACATTGCATATTATTCTGGCAGGATCATGAAGGGGGCTTAAACTCAGAACAATTCTTATCTCAACCTTCTTAAATAAATCACATAGGTGTGTGTGTGTGGTGGGGGGGTATGTTTCTGCTTCTCCATCTTCTAAGGAAAAACAGTGAAGAGAAGGAAATTGGGAACCAGAAAATTTAGAAGAGACTTGGCTAGCATTAGTGATTGGGTGTTTTCTTTTTGTCCATCACGAAATCCCTATGTAACTGTAAGCCTATCAATTTAAAAATATAGTTGTTTAATACAGTAAAAATAAGAAATCAGTGAATTCTTTAATTCCACAATTTGAAAATCAACATTTCACACTTTGGTTAGGCCAAGAGCCTGTGATTAACGTGCTGGGCTTGTCTGTAAATGATTCAATGGAGTGACCCCAGACCTAAAATCAAGACCATATGGAAACTTACTGTGCATATTAAATTGTGTGCAGCAGTGTTAACAGCATCTTGATTTGTGGCTGCAAGTAATAAATGAATTATATTAATTTTGTAGCTGCAAGTTAATTTCTCCAGAATTACTTTTTAATAACCAAGCATCATGTTCGCTGGTAAGATTTAAATACATTTAGGAACAAATTTGTAGACTTTTAAGTAATGCTAGATTATCATTTTGAAAGCTTAAGAGTTAATTTACTGTTTCTCCTAACACTACATTTTGGAGAGAACAGAATTTTGCTCAAACTGGATAACTCTGCGGATAAACAATGGGCGTGTTGTTACCTCGGAGCAGTCACTATCATCCTACAGCCAGGTGGGAGCTGAATCGTTGCAAGGATTTCCCTCCCTATGTTATAGGTGATTTGTCTTTATTATATAACTGAGCATTTTCTCTCCCCTGCTGGATGGAAACTAATCATGCTTTCCTATCAGCACAAAACTTTGAAAATTGTGGTTGGTTGTCTTAAGTGCAGTTATTTAGTGTGGTGGTGGTGAGTGTGGGTTCTAGAGACAGACTCCCTTGGATTGAATTTTCATCCCACTGCTTATCAACTATGTGGCCCCAGGCTGGTTTTTATGCCTCAGTTTCCCAAAGAGGCTGATGACAATATGTACCCCACAGGTTGTGTGGAGAATTAAATGAGACAGTACACGTGGCGTGCTTACGTAAGACCTGCCTGGAAGACCTTCGTTAAATGTGAGCTAAATAATTCTCTGGGGGAGAACAAGGTTCATGGGGTAGTTGTGAGGTTGCTGGGTGGTCCCACCTGGGCTGAATCCCATCCACCCTTCACGCTCTTAGACAGTAAGTGAGCTTGGACGAGTTGCTTCACTGCTTTGAATCACAACCCTTGTCTGTAAGATGGAATTCTCCCTGCACTGTTGGAAGGAATCCATGAAATGAAATGTGAAGAAGTATAACATAGTACTGGGCATGTAATAATTTCGATAATATTCATGAATATTCATTTCCTTTCTCTTCCATGCGAAATAGCCTCACCTCTCTTATTTGGGGTGGGGATGGGGGGTCCCCCTGAATTCAGACAGCCTGTAATCCTCCTTCTTCTTAAGCTCCATATCAAAGGGGACTTCTGACCATAGGGAATGGTGGCATGAAAATCTACACTCACAAGTAATGTAAGAAATGTTCATATATGACTTTAAAAATGTATTATTCTGGCTACAAATATTTTTCTAACTATATTTGATAGCAAATGTTATTAAAAATCAGTTGGCCTTCCCTGAATAAGCAATGAAAGAAGGAAATGACAGAAGAAGGAAAACTAGCTTATACTTAAAAAATATATCACTGTGGATACCCTGCCTGAGAGCAATTAGAATTATGTCACCAAAAATGTTCAACTCCTAACCAGAGAATAAGAATAACCATTATTTATTGAGCACTCACTGTGTGCTACACATGCTGAGTGATGGACAAATGATATCTAATTTCATCTCTCCCTATTCTTAACGGGTAATATCTCTCATTTTTCTATCCCCCAGGCCTGGCGCAGGATCTGAACACTAGTTGTTTAGTAAGAGATATTTGTTGAATGGATGGCTGCTCTTTTGGCCTTGATTATTCAGGCCCCAGGGGAGCAGGGACTGCAGCTGGCCTGCTGGCCTCTGGGTCCATGGTCTCTTGCCACCTCCCCCAGCAGCTGGCACCCCTGAGGAGCACGCTGCCTGGGTGAAGGTCACGTCCGCCTCCACTACACCAGTCACCCCGTGAGCTCGGGGCGCTTCCTCCTCCTGCCTCACTGTTTACGCACCTCGGAGAGCAGCGAAGAGCTCAGAGAGAGGGACGCAGCACGTCGTTGTTGAATGAACTGCTCCTCTCCTTGCTCCTCCACTTTTCTCCCCTGTTTGACAGAAAAATGTGAAAACCAAGACACATCCTGTTGAGGTTCCATTGAAGGCATGGAGCAATCGCCATTCTATTGCCCTCGTGTTTTGTAAGGAAGGTTGGTCATAGTTCTAGCCCTGTCTTCATTGGCCATTGAGTCACAAATGAAACAAAACAAAACAAAACAAAAACAAACTGACTCTAGGTGGTGAGCACACAATGCAACACATAGATGATGTATTATAGAATTGTACACCTGGAGCCTATGCAATTTTAGTAAGCAATGCCACCCCAATAAACTCAATAGAAATAAACCAAGAAATCAATCAATCAATCAATACAGAAGACAATGTACTAAGGCCCTAGATTAACTTTGTATTACAATGTGCTACCTGGACTTAATTTGCACTTTGAAAATTACTGTTGTTGATATTGTTTGGATTTAGCAGGAGTTTTATTTATTTATTTATTTTTTAAGATTTATTCATTGTTTTTGACAGAGAGAGAGAGATACAGAGTCAGAGACAGAGAGAAGGGGGAGGGCCCAGAACAGTCTCCATAAGTTGCACATCATTGGTTTTTCCACATAGTTTCATTCCACAGGTGCGCGGGGCTGCACAGGGCAGGAACTGGGCCGGGTCTCGCCCCGGTGCGAACTGAACTGGGGGCACTCCCAAGTCCAGCATATGGGTCCATACGGGCCGGGGGCTAGATTCGATCCTCGATCCCCGGGGCTGCAAAGTGAACACCTATCCCACTGAGCCATCCCGGCTTCCCCATCAGGAGTTAATATGCTCATTCCACAGTGATAATAAAAATAATAGCTGATTTTGACAGCTGCCTGCTTACTTTGAGTCAGGAAGTAGGCTAAGTATCCTTCATAAATGACTGCGTTTGATCTTCACAACCCTATGGTGTGTTGTTATCCTCATTTTAAAGGTGAAAATCTGAACCTTACCATGGTGGCTCACTGTCAGTCTCTGTTGGGCGTGAAAGGTCCATGCTGCTTTGCCTTGGAATTGAATATACTCTGCAATGAAACTAGAGCTTATATCCTTAATTACAATCACTGAATCAAGGACATAATGAGCGCATGCGCTTTAGAGACAAAATGAGGACTATATAATGTCCCTGGTCACATGGAGTGTAGAGTCTAGTCATATCTCTAAGTTAAATAAGCAATGACCTCAATAAGATTTTGAATGTGATATAATATTCAGGGGGTGAAAATGTAGATGACAACTATGGGATTGAAACAATAGAGCTGTGATCTCGGAACAGCACACTGATACTGGGAGGCTTCATGTAGGAGATGGCGTTGAAGTACACGTAAACTTGAGAAGGTTGAGAACAGAAAAGCAGACATCTCTTTTTTTATTGTTTTTGACAGAGACAGAAAGAGACAGAGAGAGCTAGAGAGAAGGGGGAGGGCCCAGAGCAGTCTCCATAGTTGTACGTCATCAGTTTTCTACATGGTTTCATTGCACACAGGTGGGTGGGGATCACACAGGGCAGGAACTGAGTGGGGGGCCTCCCACATGGGAGGCATGCCCCAGCTCAACATATGGGTTCACACAAGCCGGGGCCGGGATTCGATCCCCCGTACCCAGGGCTGCAAAGCAAGAGCTTAACTCGCTGAGCCATCCCGGCTTCCTGAAATGCAGACATCTTAAACAGATGGGACAGTGAAGGACACAGGGGCAGTGAACAGGTGCATCCTCAGGGCTTTTTCCTGGAGAATGGAGGTTGTCTAACTGTGTGCCTCAGAGACAGGTCAGGCACTGGGGCAGGGGTGCGTGTCCTGGTTCCTAACCCTCCACACTTGTCTTCACCAGGAGCAGTAACATTTACACGTGCATGCTAACTTCTAAGATATTATTTGGACAAAGGGCCCTGGTGCTTAAAAATTTAGTAAGTGAAAGCCACTGAGGGGGGCCGTGCTGCGGTGAAGTGGGCTATCAGGCTGGCAAAGTGGACTGGAGATGCCACACATCAGGCTTCAGGTGCCAACTAAGGGAAGGCTGAGCACTGGCCTTGCCCAGCTGCACCCATCAGCCCTGTGGCCATGGACAAGTGACAATGTGACTGAATCTGTTTCCAGTAAAATAAGGATCGTAAGACTTAGGACCTCATGATGAAGTTCCCAGGACTCAGTGGGGGGAATATGTGAAAAATGACTGTAAGTTCTGAAGTGCTCTATGATGTCCGCTATTGTGTTCAGTTGTAATACGAAGGAGTTAGATGAGTGGAAAATGAAAATGCATTTTATCATTTATCACATAGAAAATGAGAATTATGAAAGGTGCTACTCCGAGGGATTGGCGTGCTGAAGTCGTTTAAGAAGATTGATTTGGCGATGGCAATGGGCTGGAGGGGAAGAGTACGGAGCAGGAGTAATTAGCCCAGAAACCACTGGATTGGTCTAGGTGTGAAGTGATAGAAGGAAATCAACAGAACTTGGAGACTGACTGGGAAGGGCGATGACCACAAGGAGAATAGAATGTGAGAAATTTTTAATTTTTTTCCCTACCAATTGCTGTTTATATTCACGATCTCATTTAACCACAGAAAGTTCAGAGAGTTACCAATTGCTGTTTATATTCACGATCTCATTTAACCAAAGAAAGTTCAGAGAGTTTATCTACAGGAAGCTTTGGAGATGTTCTGCATAGGGCTGGCAGGTGGGGGTAGTATTTGGAGAGGGTTTTAGAATAGACACGTTGAGTTGTAGAGGACAATGGACTATCCAAGCAAAGCTATTTGGTGGGCTGAAGTACAGATCTGGCAGTCCTCCTCTTGTAGAGGGAACAGGAGAAGGAGACATGGGATTTGTAAGATGATGAAGAGAGGTTTTGAGGGCTGAGTGCTAAGGAAAGCTGAGAGGAGGAAGACGAGCTGATAATGGAGACAGAAGAAGAGTTAACCAAGTGTGCGGAGACTGCAATAGCTTGTCGGAGCAGGGCAGCCACAGAGGGACCAAGAGAATAAGGATTGAAGAAAACTCATTCTATGTCAATCATTTGTGTTACTTCTTAGGATCCTTATTTTATCAGAAACTGGGAATCTGCACATTTGTGTCACTTGCCCATGGGCACAAGGCTAATTCATGGACATAGCTGGATGAAGTTGGGCTCTCAGACTTACATCCTCGTTGACCTTCCACATCCCCTTAATTGGCACCCAGGATCTTATATAATGAGATCTCTAATCAACTTTTCCAACATGACATCCCAGTTCTTTTTTATCAGTGGTTTTACACACTTTTAAAATTCAGTTTACTTTGTTCAAATGATATCTTAGGAGTTTGAGGAAATATGAAAACATATGTAGCCTCAGTTGGATGGTGGAAGTGGAAGAAGGACTACAGCAGATCAAAGAGAGAAGGTGCTAAAGAAGGTGAGGCATTCTGTGTCAAGTACTTACTGAAGAACTTGGACTTGGAAGAAAAAATAGCAAGAGGCTAGGCGGGGCTTTAGGATGAAGGTATTTGCTGTTGTTTTGTGTTGGTTCTCCCATTTGGGAAGGAAGTCTTAACTGCCTAGCTTGTTATTGCCTAAGGTAGTGTGTGCTATGTACAACAGACTCTCTATTAACTGTAATTCCAGCAACTAGCATTCTCAAGCAACCAGCAAACTTGCCAGTTGCTTGAGAGTGCCAGTTGTTTGAGTTCTGCTTAATGGAGAGTCTACTTATGTTTATCTGGCATCTACCAATCCCCATGGGTACTGGTTAACTGAGACTCTACTGTACTTTGGTCTGAGAGGACAGGGTATAGATCTCTCCCATTCCTATGCCCCTGGTACATAGTTCAAAGGAAGAACTTGAACCTTGTCAGAATTTGAATTTCTATTAGGAGTCTGATCAAGAAGTAGGGCCCCTGTTGAAGATGGAGGATACCACACAAATAGAGAAATCAGACGCAATGAGGTCAACTCAGAAACAGGGTCTAGAGGGAGACATCAGGGTTTTGGGTACATCAGGAGGTGATGTATGAACCTACCCTGACCCAGCTCTCTGAGTGGTCAAAGCAAAAGACCCTTACCAAGAACTGAAGCTCTCTGCCTTCTTTTCAAAATAAAACCATGGTTTTCCTTATAGACCCAGAGAAAGGTGAGGGGAAAGATAAAGCAGTTTTAAGAGAGAGTAGATGCTCACAGGGTGATGGAGGTCAAAGATGAGAGAGGGCCACCAGGTGGACTCCTGGAGTAGATCATCAGCCACATGATGATGTGTTGGAGGTGGCGTCCGCATGCACACCCTGGGCTATGACTGGCAGAAGGCACCGGTAGCCCCAGGAATGGGAGATGAAAATCATTGGGTGGGGCTTCCATAAATATTATCTAAAAGAGTCTGATCAGGTGGGTGGGACATCCTTTTGCCATTCCCTTTCCTCCTTGACTGGAATTAGGACACAATGGCTAGAACGCTGGCAGCCCTCTTGGGCCATGAGGTGAATTTGAGAATGGAAGCCCCACACTAAAGTTAGAGGAGTAGAAAAGTAGAAGGAGCCAAGGCCTCTGGTGTCCCTGAGCAGCCATGCAGGTCCTATACTTCCTGCTGCTCATTATTATAATTTTTTTAGTGTGAGAGAAATACACCTTTATTTTGTTGAGGTCACTTACATAGACTTCTGATAAAAGAGAAAGGATTAACATTTTAGAAGTAAAATAAAGCGTGTCCCAAAATTCACACGAGATTTGAATTTTGCGTCATTTGTGTGGTAAAGTGTTGCCAATGAAAAAAAAAGACAGTGTGACAGCTGACAGTTCAGGGTTATTAAAAATGGAGCACTACACGAAAGAACAATGCGTTTTCCTTGTTGAGCAATAAAAGTTTACAATTTTTAATTATAAACCTGTGTTTTCTATCAAAATTACTTCTTGCGTGAATTTTGGGACACCCTTTATAAGATTCCCATACTTCAGCTCAAAAGGAGAGATGCCTCATCAATTTGGAAGAGAATGATTATCAAAAGTGTTCAGGAGAGAGAACGACCCTTCATCTTTCATGCTGGAGTCGAGGAAAGTATGAGGTCAGGCGGAGAGCAGGGAACTGAGGTGTCGTGGTCCTGAGCCTTCTGGGTGCCGTGGAAGCTCTCACTGAGGCTGCAGTCATGGGGAGGCAGGATTTTGACCCAAATCTGACTCCAAGCCTTCTGACCCTATACTATACTGTGTCCCCTTGCACAGGAATGGCACCTTCAAAGGTATTGTGAGATTCTGCAGCACATGGCATCTGATGTTGGTAGAGGAATGATTTCTTAGGATTGCAGTCTGCAGGGAACAGGGAGGTCCTGATACGGAAGAGAAGTGACACTCTGCCCATGGTGAGTGTCAGGGAGGCCACTGCGGTGACGCTCACACCAGGAGTCCATCCGTGGGATGGGAGGGTGGTCACGCCACAGGGACCAGCCCTGCACACCCCACTTCCACGTACCATGGTGTCCCAGATTGCAGCAGTTCACTGCAGGAGGGGCACACATCTGATGCCTGCATGCAAACGTGGAGGACATTCCATCGTCTCTGCGGGCTGTGCCCAAAAAGCCAGTCCTTTGCTTGACTTCCGCGTGAGCAGAGGAGGCGCTCCTTCTGCACCGTTGCTTCTTTCCCGGCCCTTCTGCCAGCTGCCTTTCTTCAGGGCTCGCCCCTGTTGCCAGAAGGGAGCCGGGAGAGCTCATCTCCTGTAGCCATCTCTACTTCCAACATGAATCTGTGACCCTGGGAAGCTTAGTATGCGGATTTCCGAGGCTGTCTGGACCGACAGGACACTGAGCAGGCGCGACGCTGGTCTCAGTCGGGCAGTGGGTCACCTTGAAGCAAGGGTGGGGGAGCCCGCCCCTATTCCGTGAGTGGCTAAACACAACTGCCTTACTTTTTTTAAAAGTCCTATACTTCCAGTTCCGGATGCTGCTTCACTTCCTTACTCTTGGCTCGGATAGGGTAAGCAGTGATCAGACGCTTAGCACCTGAGGGGCCTCAAAGAGGCCCAGCAGTCCCGGGCACAGTCCCAGGGACGGCAGGGTTTTTGCGCGTCTGCGAGTCACTCCCGTGCCAGAGACAGGCAGGGAATGGGACGGAGCTCCAGCTGGGGCAAACTCCTCTCCATCCCCGGAGGGCACACGTCCTCCTCTCTCCGCGACCCCTTCTGCCCTGCCCTCGTGGGATGTGACCGAACAGGTGCTGACACGCCCGCGTGCAAGGGCGCGCTCACCAGCCGCTGCGTCCTGCGCCAGCATCTGCTCGACCTCGGAGCGCGCCTGCCGCGCGAGACCAAAGCCCCGATGGGGGGACGGGGGACCCCGGCCTCACCTCTCAAGGCCTGGCTCCCAGGAGGTCACCTGCTCCCCGCGTTAGGGCAGGGTCCCTGGGGGCTGGCCCACGGCCCAGACTGCGCAGACCCCACGCAGCCCTCGGGTCCCAGGGCGCCCACTGCGGGCGGGACACAGGCAGTGCCGCGTGCGCCTCGGTGCGCGGGGCGGGGAGCGGCAGCCACCTCCCTTCGGTCCCCGGAGTCACCCACGAGCTGCCCTCAGGCCTGTGCGCCTGGAGCGGTGGCCGTGGTGCGCGGACCCCCTGCCCAGGCCCAGCCAACCTTCCCGCCGGCGCTGGGCCCCTTTCTGCGGCCGTCACGAGCCGTCGCAGCTGTCCCCCCAGCGCCCCCTCGGATTGAGAGGAGGCCGTGGCCACCTTGGTCTTTATTCTGGAAGGGGCTTGTTTTTGCTTAAGAGGGCGAGCTCCCCAAGCGCTACTCAAGTAGGTTTTTTGGTGGCCTTTTGTCAGACAACTTTTAATCACACAGAATTTAGCCTTTAATCAGCCAGACATGTAAACGGCGCAGAGTCAAACCTTCCGTTTTTAACATCCACTCTGGTGTTTGCTGGAAATCTGCCACCGACTTTCGAGTCAAGCTGAAGGTTACCGGGATTTATCATTGTTTCCCCAGGATGTGGAACCCTCAGGGGCTCTTCTTTCATTTAAGATACTTACAAAATATTCTTGTAAGCGCTTTGGCCATTTTGTTTAAGAAATTTGTTTTATCTCATATGGTTTTGAAATCCAGAAGTATTTCTGAAATGAGGAGGAAGGGGTTTTGGAGAGAACAAACAGCTGTGTACCAGGAAATAATAAGCTCCATGCAGAAATATCAC
Organism: Craseonycteris thonglongyai; assembly: GCA_004027555.1. NCBI lineage: Eukaryota > Metazoa > Chordata > Mammalia > Chiroptera > Craseonycteridae > Craseonycteris > Craseonycteris thonglongyai. The sequence continues at coordinate 7,766 of PVKE010014145.1, read as the reverse complement.
AGCTAATAGATGTCCTTTACGAGGGCAAATATCTATGTTTAATTGCTTTAAAAATGTGGGATGGAAAAACACAATTATACTTGGTGATAACAAGTCTGTACAGGTAATTTCTGAACACAAAACAAATGCTAAATATTTTTTCTTTATGATTGAAATAATCGTTCCCAACTTATGACACCACCTACCCAAATATCATGTTGTCCCACTGCAAATACTTGAAGAGGAACAGGTACCAATTGAATGCATGTAGATTCATCCTTAATAAAAAAAAAATTGCATAGCTTTTTATACTGTTGCAGAGCCTCAAATGCAACCTGCCAATATCATTGTCAGCATAACGTTATTCTCGATAGTTTAAATTTCCAATTTTTTAGAGATACATAATATATAATTGCTGATCATTATAAACACATCATTTATTCATCCGATTTTAACAACATGCATTTTATAATTACTGTACAACTGAAATAGACATTGAGTTATATTTTTAGACACCATGTTCAAACAAAGTAAGTGAATTTAAAAGAAAAGAAAACAAGGGGGTGGAAATAATCCAGTAGAAACGGAATCACAGTGCTTTACAGACAGAAAGAAAGGAAAAGAAGTTCTCATACGAAAAGAGATTTATTGTTACATAGAAAATTCTCACAATCGTTGAAACACACTTGAGAAACTAGTAAACACCTTAGATAGAGTTGTGCCAATTACTCAGCCCACAAGCATCTGCTTTGTCTTAATTAGACAGGGGGAGGTGACTGACCACTGTTTATTTTCATTTTCCTCATTAATTATGAAAAACTGCATTTAATTCATCTTGCATGGTGAGCGATTGGCTGCGCAGATGTAAGTCGTAAGGGAAGTGGCTGTCGGTGGGCAACCTGAACATGGCCCCCTGCCCGAGGGGCCCCCTGGGAGGCACTGCACAGTAATGCATGCCGTAATTGTAATTTTTGCCATAGTCCAAGGTTTCTTCTTGCTTCAGGGAAAAGATCCCATTATAGTTAATTGGGGGAGGACTTAAGGGACCTTCAAACTGAGGGCTGGCACACTCAGGGGAAGTGCTCTCATAGAAGGACTCATATGCACTGCAATAATTGTAGGGCTTCACGGACTTGGAATTATCAAGAGTTCCATGCCCCGGGGGGGTGGGGAGCTCAGGGCTGTGGTAGGGTGGGTAGAAAGTAGCGTAGGGTGACCTTGTGTGGTGGGCGGCCTCCCCACCCTGACCCATCAGGAAGCTCCTGGCGTTGAGCTGCAGGCAGCCTGCCACCAAGTTTGTCGTTGGCTGCGAAAGACCTTTGCACAGGTTTTGGACGAACGTGAGCAGATCAGGTCTCTTGCCGATTCTCAGAATTTCCGAAAGTGCCCAGATGTAGTTTTTGGCCAGCCGCAACGTTTCTATTTTGGACAGTTTTTGGGTTTTCGAATAACAGGGGACCACTTTTCTGAGATTGTCCAGAGCGTCGTTGAGGCCGTGCATCCTGTTCCTCTCCCGAGCGTTTGCTTCCTGTCTCCTGAACTTGACCCTCTCCAGTCGGAGCTTGGTGGTCTTTTTTTTCCTAAGACCCCTTCTCCTGGGCAACCCATTTTCGTCTTCCTCTTCCCTGTCTTCCTCCTCTTCTTCTTTCTCGGTTTCCTCTCCGGGGGTCCTTTTGAGGCTCTTGCCTCGAAGGACAATCTGTTTGGAAAAGCTTTCCGGTTTCTTAACGTGTTTGTGGTCCTCGCATTCTCGAGAAAACTTTCTGCACATCTGGGATTCTGGCATCACCACCGAGTCATCAAACGGGAGCGTTAACATGGTTCTCTAGTCTTACGTTACCTGAAAAAGTGCCAGCACAATATTGAAAGTGTTTCCGTTTGTGAAGTTTACATACTTAAGACATAGTTAATGACTTCATCAGAAAAATACAGAAACACATGAAAAAAAACTGATTCCCGGACTCTTTTTTTTTTTTTTTTTACATTAAATACTATTTGTGAGTATGGGCAGACTAGTAATTATAGCAAACATTGACACACATGCAATAGCATTAACTTATATGGCAAATAATCAAAAGAAAATAAAACATGAGGCATTTATTGTAACATCATCGTCAGCTCCATTTCTTTTTAAATTTTTTTACTAATTTTTAAATACACAGAAAGGACTATGGAATTCAAGCAAGTGTAAAACATGATATAGCAATGTAGAATTTCATTAGTTCTGATTCCCCTGAGTGGAAAATGAGGAGAGACACATGTTTTAAAATAAAAAGTGTTACCCTTCCATTAGCTGACAAATTTATGGGTCTTTTTTTTTTAAGCTTTAACTTTATTAGCTATATTGTGTAGCTGTGAATTTAGATAAGAAAGTCTTGGGATATACAGATCTAAAGAAAAATTAATCAGAGTCCATTTCAAAACTGATTTCTTTCTGATCAGTGAAGGAAAATGTAAAAGAGCACTATTTTTCCAGCCTTCACACGCACACACACACACACACACACACACACACACAAAAGGGGGTGGAGGAGGATTAGGCTAAATTGAAATAAACTACATAAATAAATTTAAAAATAAATAAAATCCACTGGCATTTTTTTTTTTTTTTTAATTCAAAGAAAAGGTGGAGACTGCATCTCCGTTTACATTTCTCCTGCCTGTAATTGTCTGTTTACTGCTGTTCAAATGATCCTGGACAAAAAACACTCTGATAGTGTTTTTGTTCTACGAGCCGCAGAAGTCTCCCTCTAGCTAATATCTGGCAGGAACGGTCCAAGGATTCCGACTGCAATTGTGCACGTGTGTCCAGAATCCCGAATGAAAGGGGAAAATAATTTGTGTTTCAAATGCAATTTTGGCTTCCGTTTGGTGAAGCAGTAAGTATTTTCAGCTAAAGTCTTCAAACAAATAAGCACGTTAAAACAGAGACTTTTCAATTTAACAATCTCCAGCCCCTTCCACACACACACAACTCTTAGTAATGTCCACATACTTGCAGTGTTACATAATAGCAGTAAAAGTATGTGCTAATTGCATCATAAGAATGAAATATGATAAGAAGTTAGAGATGGCAAAAAGCATACAAATACTATCAGACAGTGACACTGTATCTTTAAACACTCGCATGCAAAGCCAGCATCAATTGAAGTATATCTTTATTTATATTACCTTAGGTTTTAATTTCATTCAATAATCAGTTTTCATTTTGGATCTTCCAAATCTTTTCAGGCTGAGTGTCGCATCGTCTCCTGGAGTCTCTAGATCTGTGTGTATCTGCACTATCTCATTGATCTCTAAAAAGTGACATTGATGCCAACTGCCAGAGCTGGTACCCATGCCATCTGCTAGTGACGTCACAGGGCAGAGAGAACCATGTGATCCTCTCTCTTGGGACCTTCATTCTGCACTGATCATCTGGCATCCCAGTAAGTGGGTACCCGCGTTCATGCATCAACACAGAAGGTTAGGCTGATAGGAAACAAATCTGCACCAGCATTTCCCATACAGTAGGTGTGTTTCTCCTCGGGCTGCTCCGGCTTCGCGGGCAATCTATAGGAAGACCGTGTGCTAGTGCTCGGCTTTGCCCTGCCAACGGGGCCCCTAGTAGGGAGTCGTTAATATTCCATTCATTTGCAAGGTGGGTTTTTGTGTGAGCGAGACGTTTTTGTTGTGGTGGTGGATGATGTTTTGTGAAGACCACCCTCCCATTTGTGCACCTGGGTACCCAGGGAAAGAAAGCCGTGGGAAGGGGCTGAAATCAGGAAAACGCTCCTGAGATGCTTCACCAAACTCGGATTTGTGTAAGCGGACAGGGAGCAACAAAGGTCTCCTTATTCCCTTGTTCTGTTTCACGGCATGTAACCTCACGGTGTGTGTCTGTGTGTTCTCTTAGTAACATTTAAGACTTCCGCGCTTCTTAGGAATTTGGAATAAAAAATAAATAGTTTCCCCTTCTGGGGTCTGTGACAGACATCCTCAGATGTTCCCCTTTCTACACTTGCTGTTTCTTTGCAACAACTTTTGGGAGAGATTCTTTAGATGCATGAAATGCAGAAACCATCGCAAGTCCACTGTGGAAGAATTCAAACTACCTTCTTGTGTCCTCTCCTGAAAGCCACAACTTCATTCTTTTATGGTCCCCTGTCTCTTTCCAGCGTTAACGTGCTTGTTCCTTTTCATTCTATTTTAGATACAATAAACATAACAGTTATCAGTTAGGTTTTTTGTCCTTCTCTCCCTGGCATTCTGCTGAGTATTTTAATCAAACATTAGCCAGCTTGCTTTTCTTCCTTCTTTCTTATTTCTCTCTCTCTTTTTCAGCTTTCAGATTTTTCTCTTTCTCTTACAAACCTTCTCATGTTTTTAAAAATGTCATCTCATTCTGATATCCATAGCCAATCGGTTTTCCTGGTCAAATTTATTTCATATTTATCCCTCCCCTCCTCCCCCTTTTGGCTTCTTAACAAAAGCAGGATATAAACAGTTAAGCCAAGCTGGCAAATCTTTCTAAATAAAACGAACTGTGAAGCCAGAGGCGAACTCCACCTACCTTTCCTTCTCTCTATTCCCCTGCCACAATCCCCTGACCCCTCACCACCCCCCGCCCCCCAAAATAGGACATCTTATTTCAGAATTGCCTATCAGTAAAGTAAAAAGTGCACTTTAAAAAGAAAAAAGTTTAAAAATAGACCAGCACAACCTTTGTTATTTGACAACTGAGTAATCTTCTTTCTCTAAAATGAGACAGTATGCTTTTGGTATTAGAGTAATCCCTGGCAAGGTGGAACTGGCGAATCTGTGTTAGCATTCCCCTTATAAATCCCAGTTTTGAAAGGTTTAGAATTCTGCTGCTTCAGTGCACTTTGGTTCCAAATGGGCATTGGAGGCCTCAGACTACATTCAGTTCTGCTCCTGTCGTAACCCACTCACTTCCATCCCCCTCGGAGTTACTGGACTTTGCTGGGACAGTTCTAGAAAAGCTGGGAAGTACGCAAAAAGGAGAATCCTGCTAGGTAAAGGAGGATAGTCTTATGCTCTCAATGGTCCAGTAAAATATATATATATATATATGTGCAAATTTAAAGTAAAACTAAGGCTATAAATTCATAACTTAAAATCAAAAGGCTGGCCTAGCTCATGTTATTGAAATCAACAGACATATCAAGGCAGTTCAGAAGGTTGCTGCAGGGGACATTGCTTACTGGTGATGGGTGTGTTGAGTATATTTCATATAGCTCTTGATTCAAAAACTGCAGACACTTTTCATATCAGCACAGAGAATTTCTTTGGGGAGACCAGATGCAGAATTTTTTGTTGTTCTCATGTATGGCTTAATTTTTAAATGTAAAGGACCATAATAAGTATCAGAGTCACAAGCCACAAAGCAGCCAGCTCAGTCATGAATTGTGCATATTGCACCATATTCTAAACTCGCAAAGTCTCCAGAAGCTACATTTTGACAGGCATCAAAAACACATAAATCATAACCCAAGGAATAGATAACATGACATGTCAGTAGAGAAGTAGCACCAATATAGCTCATTGCAAGAATCAATTTTTATGTTTTGTCTTTGCAATGTGCAGACAAATGAGAAACAGTTTTTTTCATGAAAATATTTGGGGCTCTTTTATTTTTGCCTTTGAACATGAAATGAAAAGTTTTGGTGCTTGTGGGGGTGTGGTGGGAGTGAGGGGGAGGAATAAACTGTGTTTTCTGAGTATTCATCTATTGTTTGAATATCTCAGAATTGTTTTTTGTTTTTAAAGAGGGGGAAAAGTTGTTATGTCAAGATCTAACAAGTATACAATGTGTTTGTACAATAATCTTTCAAAAGAAATTTTTTCCTATAGTTCCAGATATGCAAATGTCTGTGTTGTTAATGTGCATTCATAACATACACCATCATGGCTGTTCTACTCTGTGCTAAGAAAGCATGAGAGCACCGATATTCCAAACAGAAATACATTCTCAATTATAGACAAATAATCAGTACGGGCCCGTACTGGCCATGTATTATCATCATTTCTGTGATATATTTTCTCATTTTACAGCATCCAAAGTTCATATCTGTAGCTCAATTTGACATTAATTTAACTGATATTCTCTTTACTTTTGGAGCCATGACATTTTATGGTTTTTGTTTGTTTGTTTGTTTGTTTGTTTGTTTTAAGTTTCCAGTATCTGTCTGTGTATTCTCTTTATTGCTTTCACTGGGTAAATATTCTTAGGTCACTTATAAAAGTGTCCCATAGAAAATCTGTATATAATTTGACTCAGTTGCAAGGCAATTGAAGCCAGAAGTCCAAATTAAGATTTAAATGTTGTTTTAGGTCACTCCTTTGATACCTGTGTTTTAGCAAATGGGAATTCTGTTGACTCCCCTTTTTATAATCCCTGCATAATTTAGTAAGAGTTCAGTTTTGGAACATGACAGGCATTTTTTGTCCAAGAGGATAAGGCGACAGAATGTAGACCCGAGCAGGATCAGGTAGCAAATCCCAGGATCAGAGGTTTTGCCCAGAAGTAGGATACTTCCTCAGATTTTGGACAATTTTTTTTTTTTTTAACTTTTAGACAAATGCTTCAGGGCAGCAGGGAAGCTGTGACACAGCCCAGGGTTAATCTCTATAGTTTTAACTCTGTGATGTCCATTGGCTTGAAAGTGTTTTATGGCCATAGCAGAACATCCCACTTTGGAAAACAGCCCTTGGGATTTCAATAAAGATATTTAAATTATAAGGCAAAACACAGACAACCTTACTCCCCTTGAAGCCTTAGAGGGATTAAAATACTATAATTTAAACATAGATGTTTAAATGTGTGTGTGTGTGTGTGTGTGTGTTAAACTGTAGAGATGACCTGAAAACAATTTAAAGGCAACGTTTGGACTGCTTTGTTAGATTTACCTCAGGATGAAAACTAGACTGAATTGTACTATAATGATGCACTCAATGATATTGCTATTTATTCAGCTCACAAAACATTGCAACATTTAGTCTTCTGTTTTAGCCTTTGCACAAAACAACACTGCAGCACTTTCTAGAAATACCTTTTATTATTTTTCCTCCAAAGAGCATACTTTTATTTTAGTCACTAAACTACATTTAGTAAATGTATTTTCTAATTCATTATTAGATAAAGTTATCTAAATCTGCCTGTTAAAATTTACCCAGTGTGAGAAAACCAGTACCATTGGACCAAGTTATGAATATTATAATTCTAGCCACTGGTAAAGAAATGTGCTCTAATAACTTTTGTGATCTTACTGTAAGAAAATGTGTAAGCATTAAGAATTATTTATTATCCTTGATTACCACTTGTTATGATACCCAATTAGAAATTATTGTTATATTCCAATAATATGTATTATAATGATTGTACTGTTTCTTTTAAAACTTAAACAGAAACACATGTATGTACATATGTGCATTTTTCTAAAGAAAGATTCTGTCAGATTCTAGAAGGTTAAGAATCACAATGAGTATTTTGATGTCTTATTAATCTTGCTTTAAATCTTGTTCCTGCTATTATTGCCTATGTGTCATTCATTCATTTATTCTTCCATTCATCCATTCAACAAAGGTTTATCGAATATCGATTTTGGAGCACTTTCTGATTCTGTTTTTTTCTTTTACATTCTAGAATCAATCTGTCAGCAAATCCTCTCAGTAGTGCCTTAAAGTTATACCCAGAGTCTGGGCCCTTTATGGCAGTTGGGCTACTCCTGTGCTATCCAACCCACCCTGACCTCTCAGAACCTATGCGGTATTTGTGCCTTTCCTCT
>PVKE010014144.1:0-35426 GCA_004027555.1 Craseonycteris thonglongyai | reverse complement strand
TATGCTATAAGCCCAGTTGATAATACATTTTAGAGAACTTCATAATCTTTTTTGTTTTTTTAAGATTTCTTTTTATTATTTTCTGATAGACAGACAGACAGAGAGAGACAGAGAGAAGGGGAGGACCCAGAGCAGTCTCCACAGTTGACAGCATTAGTTTTTCCATATAGTTTCACTCCACAGGTGGGCACAGGGCTGCATGGAGCAGGAACTGGGCTGGGAGCCCCCGCATAAGCCCTGGCAAGAACTGAACTGGGGGCACACCCCAGCTCAGCATGTGGGTCCATCTGGGCCGGGCCCAGGATTTGATCCTCGGTCTCTGGGGCTGCAAAGTGAGCACTTAACCCGCTGAGCCATCCTAGCTTCCCCATAATCTTTTATAAGTTGTAGGATTGTGGAAAAATTACTTAAGCATTCTAAGATGATTTTCTCATCTATAAAGTCCTGCCAGATGCTCAATAAATAAATGTTCAGTAATGAATTTTAAGAGATATAATTTTTTGGCTATTTTTTTCTTCCCTTCTCTCTACAGTTTCCTCCCTTTTCTCCTCTGCTGTCTATTTCTCTTCTCTCCTCCCTTCTAGTTCCAAACTGTATGGCAGTCATTGCTAAAGTTGGAATCTCTAGGAAGACTTCAGTTAAAATGAAATGCAGTGCTTTCATTTCTTCATCATCTGGAATCCTTTTACCCATTTAATCACTTAGATTTTCTTCAAGGTCCAGCTCATATATTACTTAAATCCAGAAAGCCTTTTCCAGAAAACCTCAGCCCACATAAATAATTATAGTTTTGTTTCTCACAAATTATTCATTAAATAGTGTTCATACAAAAATATACTTTCAGAAACTCAAGGACATGTTCTGTTTGGTTTTCTTTATCAAATTTAATATTAAAGTCTCTCAGAGTAACAATACAAAGATCAGAAATGCGGAGTTAAAAATCTAGGAGTTTCTGCCTATGGCAAACAGAAGATACTACATTATGTAACTGTTATGTCAATGGCCTATAATTATATTGTGCTAAGTCAAAGGCATCTGTATTGCTGTTCTATACAATTTTATAGTCTTCCATGGTGAAAGTGTGGAAACAGAAGAGGATATATTATAAAATATTAGTAATGACTGGCTAGTGATGGTAAAATCATGACCAAAGCATACTAATAAATGAACCGAAGTATCATTCCATTTCTTCATCTTCCCCTTGTGCAAAAAAAGAAGCACCTTAGAAGCAATGAGTTACAAGCCAGGGGTCTTGAGTTGTATAGATTCCTTTTAAGATTCTTACTAAGAAGAGATTTGCCTTTCCCACAACCCACCATCATAACCTTGGTTATCCACGATGTCTGAAGCTTTCCCATGCTCAGGTCTGTGGACTGTGCAGTGTATTTGTGGGGTTTTGTATCAGACCAAACTTCCAAATCCCAAAACTGCCCTTCAAATCTAGACTTCTGGACTTGTTACTTGAAAGCAAAATAGCATGATTTAGTAATGGAAAGAAGCAGTCGACCAATTAAAGTTAATAAGGCTCTGATGGCTGCCTCATTATTGTGAGCCAAAGGCTTTTCATGGTAGGTCTGTTTTCATAGTTGAACACAAAGTAGGGATAAGAGTATTGGTTCCTGGAATTTTAGGAAGCAACTATCTGCAGAAGTTGGAACATGTCTTACATTCCAGGCTGCCCTCTTTGATAAGATGAAAAAAGAAAAATGGGATGTGGTCTGTTAAAGTGATAAAAAACCATAGGAAAAAAATATAGTTCTGTATTAAATTAACAATTGTATTTGTCTGTCTGTTTGTCTAGGAATTTTTAAATAACGGGAGTTTTTCAGGGCAAAAAGCTTTTTAAGGGGAAGCCAGGATGGCTCAGCAGGTTAAGACAGGATGGAGGATTGAGTCCCAGCCTGTGTGGACCCATATGCTGAACTGGGGTGTGCTTCCCATGCGGGAGGCCCCCAGCCCAGTTCCCACCTTGTGTACCTCCCCCCGATCTGTGTGGAATGAAACTATGTCAAGAATTGATGACGTACAACTATGAAGACTGCTCTGGGCTCTCCCCATTTTCTCTCTCTCTCTCTCTCTCTCTCTCTCTCTCTCTCTCTCTCTCTCTCTGTCAAAAACAATAAAATAAATCTTAAAAAAAAAAAAAAGCCTAAAAAAAAAAAGCTCTGAAAAAGTCTATTCATTAGAGGGAAAACATAAGCACATACCAGTTTGTTTGTTTTTGTTTTGTTTTTTTTTGAAGCTTTCCAGATAGAGGAAAAAAATGGTTTTCAAAAAATATATAAGCTATAAGCAAAGGGTTAATAGAAATAATGATGTAAAAATCAATACCAAAATTAGTTTATAATTGTTACATAGAAAATAAGAGAGGATGAGAAGAAATTTGTTCAGAGACCTAAAGGTAATATCTTGGAAAAAAGGCAAGTGATTTTTTTTTTTAAGACAATTCTTCTAAATACATTTTAAAAATATTCTTCTAACTTCCATGTAGGAAATAATGAAGATTCCCTGATAGTCATCCCAATAGAACTAATTTCTAACTGTGTAGGTTGTAGCCCAAACATTGTTTTGCACACCAATCGCATTAAACTTGGGGTGCATTTTTTTATAGAGGTAAATTAGAGATAAGGTTAGGCCCTAATGACCATTAAAACTCAGTAGATCCTGTATTTGAAATAGAATACAAATGAAATTATTAACCCTGACTATCATGTATAAGGATGTTTGTAATGTGCTTAATGTCCCATACTGGAAAAAAGAGATTGCCGGAGACAAGGTGTTCTGTAGGGAAGGAGTGGGAGGTCAGTTTGGATGGGATGGGAGGGTTAACTAAGCTCCAGAGGGTTGGGGTCACTCAGAGTTCTACTCTGGACATATTTGTACATCCCAGGCCAATTCTCTAGTTACTTTCTTTATATTTTTCAATAGTAAAGGCACCCCAGGAGAAACTAGTTTTTCATACATTTTCTTTGCTTAAAAAAAATGGCCTCTACATTGCTGTTTTAGCTCAGTAACTTTTGGTGCTGTGCAGGTAATTCTTACCTGTACTTCAACTTGCCATTCTCTTTTGACATCAAGAAGCTGCTTTTGAAGAGACTTTATTTGTTTTTTTCCTTCTTCTTCCCTAGAAAAATAAGAGTGATTTGTGTTTAGAGCAGTGCTTCTCAGAGATTCTGACTCAGCAGATCTCAGATAGGGCCTTAAAATTTGCCTTTCTAACAAGTTCCCAGGTGATGTTAATGGTCCTGATCCATGGAACACACTTTCAGTGACACTTTTTAAAAGACTGTGATTTGTTTTAGTAAACTGAAGGAGGATTTTCTGGCTTATCAGTCTTGTATGTAAAATAGTTGCTGCTGGGGAAGCCGGGATGGCTCAGCGGGTAAAAAGTGCTCGCTTTGAAGCCCTGAGCCCAGAGGACCGAGGATCGAATCCCAGCCCTGGCCCGTGAGGATCCATGTGCTGAACTGGGGAGTTCCCCCAGTTCAGTTCTCTCTCTGTCTCTGTATCTCTCTCTCTCTCTCTCTCTCTCTCTCTCTCTCTCTCTCTGTCAAAAACAATAAAAATAATAATAATAAATAAAATAAAATAGTTGCTGCTGAGAAAAAAAAATGCTAAGAGAAGGAACAGGAAGAGGAAAAAGAAGAATCTTTTCTGAGCACTTCACTTATTCATATCTTACAATAACCTTTATGAAGTAGTCTCTGTCATTAACCCAATTTTTCAGATGAGGAAAATGCAGTTTAGAGAGCTGAGTAACTTGCTGTGGTGGACATGAGAGCGTGCCTCATAGACCGCTAACTCCAGGCTGCACAAGCAAACAAGGGTTTTAGCTCAAGGCTCTGTATTCCTTCCCATGTGTGTGCTGGGGCCTCGTATTCTACTGTCTGCTCCCAGCCAAATTTTGAGTGTGGCAGGGATACTAACTAAGGCATGCCCTTCCTGGGAGACCAGGACTTCTCAGATGGTTGGCTTTGGCTCAAGGCTCCCTGCTGCTCTTGCTGAACCATCCTTAGACTGTAGGGTAGTCTCTTCTACCTAGCCTTCCCTCTCCTTCACTTGGGGTCAGTCCAGCATTGGGTCTGAGGGCTCGCTCCCACTTTCTCTCACACTAGTACTTCTCTGGATAATATCTTTGCATGGTTAATCTCGTTTTTGCATGGCTAATCTCACCTTGGCATCTATCTTTCAGCAGACACAGATTAACACACTTGCCATGGGTACACTAACAGTAAATGCACAGCAGGATTCGAAAACTCAGTGCTGTTTGAATGAAAATTTAACTACTTTATGTTACTGTTTCTTTTTGCTCTCCAAAACAGATTTCTGTTTATCTCCAGTAAGCCCATTACTTAGGTTTAAAACAAACAAAATAACAAAACAATACAAGAATAAGCAAACAAAACAACAACTGTCTTAGCTCAGGCTGCTCTAACAAAAATATCAGGGCCTGATTAGTTAGGTCAAGAAGAGAGCCTGTCAATACCATACATCCATCCTTTTAAACAGCACAGTAAGTGGTTTTTGGTATACTCACAGTTGTGCAACCATCACCAGTAGCTAATTCCAGAATGTTTCATCATCACAATAAAGAAACTCTATACTGGGATGCCAGTATAGCTCAGTGGTTGAGCACTTGCCTTACAATCCCAAGATCTGGGGTTTGATTCCTGGCCCAGGCCCATGTAACCCCTTATGCTGAATTGCAGTGCAACTGGTAACTGCCAAGTGGAGGGGCAGCAAAGGTTCTTGCCTCCCACTAGGCAGGCCCCTGGTTCATTCCCGCCCTGCACGGCCCCACATCCGCCTGTGTGGAATGAAACCATGTCACACCTAATGATGTACAACTATGGAGACTGCTCTGGGCTCTCTCTCTCTTTCTCAAAAACAATAAAATAAAAAATACTATAAACAATGAAAAATAAACCCTGTACTCCTTAGCACTAACTCTCCATCCCTCTCCCCTCAGCCCTCTATTAATATTTATGAAACTTTTGTTGGTAGGGGGCAGGTCAGGGACTGTAGAAAAGAAGGCTCAGAGGAGGCTTCTGTCCTATGAGGATGCCGCCCACCTCCCACCCCATCATTCTTGCTGGACCTGCATAACCCAGTTTTAGCAAGATTCCTGCCAAGTCAGTATAGGTAGCATCCCCCACTCTTGGTATCTGATCACCCTGGGTATCTGATCAAATTCCTCATCCCCCACCCTGGATATCTAAGCCTTTGGCCTACCTTCAGCAAGAATCCTGTTAAATTAGTTTAGCAAGAATCCCTGACCCTGTTTGCCTCCCTTAGTAATTTTTCATTCACTGACTCTCTCTTCTCATTGGCTATAAATCCCCAGTTTCCTTTGCTGTATTTGTTGAGCCTGATCTCTCTCCCTTATTGTGATAGTCTTGACACCTATTGCAATAGTCCTAAATAAAATCTTCCTTACCATTTTAACAAGTGTCAAAATAACTTTTTAACAGTGTGTAAATATATCTCAATAAAGCTCTTATATAAAAAACTATGGGGAAGCCAGGATGGCTCAGTGGGTTAAGCGCTCACTTTGCAGCCCAGGAGACCGAGGATCAAATCCCAGCCCTGGCCCATGCGGACCCATATGCTGAGCTGGGGAGTGCCCCCAGTTCGGTTCTCACTGGGTTGAGAACCTGGCCCAGTTCCTGCCCTGTGCAGCCCCGCGCCCACCTGTGGAATGAAACTATGTGGAAAAACCGATGATGTGCAACTATGGAGACTGTTCGGGGCCCTCCCCCTTCTCTCTGTCTCTGTCCCTGTATCTCTCTCTCTCTCTCTTTCTCTCTCTCTGTCAAAAACAATAAAAATAAATTAAAAAAACAAAAAAAGCACCAATCACAAAATACTAAACACCATTTGTCATCAGTTTGCCCAAATCTAGATATAATTTTTCAATTTAAGAAAATCTAGGGGAAGCCGGGATGGCTCAGTGGGTTAAGCACTCACTTTGCAGTGCCAGGGACTGAGGATCGAATCCCAGCCCCGGCCCGTGCGGAACCATATGCTGAACTGGGGAGTGCCCCCAGTTCAGTTCTCTCTCTCTGTCTCTGTCTCTGTATCTCTCTCTCTCTGTCAAAAAATTAATAAAATAAATAAATACTTAAAAAAAAATCTAAATTGATAACTAATTGTTAGAAAAATTGAAAGAAGAAATTATTATAAATAACCATATATATAAAATTAATCGCTGGCAAAGTTAGGCTACGTTTTTCCTTCCTATGTAATGGTACATATATATATATTTTTAAGATTTATTTTTATTGTTTTTTGACAGAGAAAGACAGAGAGGAGGGAGAGGGCTTAGAGCAGTCTCCATAGTTGACAGCATTAGTTTTCCATATGGTTTCACTCCACAAGTGGGTGCGGGGCTGCGCAGGGCAGGAACTGGGCCAGGAGCCTCCTGCACAGGCCCCAGCAAGAACTGAACTGGGGGCACACCCCAGTTCAGCATGTGGGTCCAAATGGGGCTGGCCCGGGATTCGATCCTCAGTCCCTGGGGCTGCAAAGTGAGCGCTTAACCCACTGAGCCATCCCAGCTTCCCCTCAATGTTAAACCTTTTGATGTATATTCTTCCCCATCTTTCTCTATGCTCTTACATATGAGTATATGAATGAACAGATTTTCTTTATAAACATCATGCTACACATGTAATACTGTAATGTTAATTCACTTATCTATGTATGAGAAACATCCCTCTAGATCAATCACATAGTTCTAATTTTTTTCTTTTTAATAGCTGTATGTTTTTATTTAATAAAATTAACAATCATTAATGAATGCCCCTATTGAAGAACATTTATGCTATTTCTAGATATTTGCCATTATGCTGCAATAAATATTTTGTATATACATCTAATATGATCTAATTTTTTTTCTATAGGCTAGATTTCCAAAAGTAGGAATGCTAGGTCAAAGGGTATATGTATTTCATTTAGCATTTTTGTTAATACATTTATTTTCTCCTTGAAAAAGTAAAATGTTTGAAAGTACTAAAAAACTAAAACATCAAACAAAATAAGCACCCATATGTTAACAAATGGTGTATTTCCTACCAGACTTCACTTTCTTTCTTTTTTTTTTTAAAGATCTATTTTTATTGTTTTTTTGACAGAGACAGAGAGACAGAGAGAAGGGGGAGGGCCCAGAGCAGTCTCCATAGTTGACAGCATCAGTTTTCCACATAGTTTCACTCCACAGGTGGGCGGGGCTGCACAGGGCAGAAAACCGATGTGTGTGTGTTTGTGTGTGTGGTGGTGCGGGGGGAGCCTGGGCTCCCTCATGGGAGGTGAGAACCTTCCCTACCAAGCCATCCCAGCCGTTACCAGTGACACAGCAGTTCAGTATATGGGTTTGCAGCAGCTGGGGCTGGAAATCCAACCCTGGACCTTGCATTTAGGAGGCAAGCGCTCAGCCACTGAGCTGTAGGCATTCCCAATTGTGTTAAATTTCTTAAACAACAAAAAATCTTTGGAATTAGTTGAAAGGTTCTGGAAAAGGAAAGTTCTCTTGGTATTATTTTTTTTAATCACTTATTATCTATTGTTCAGGGATCTTCTGTGAACTGGGTCTTAAGAAGGGTTACTGTGGGATAGGAGGAATATTATTGATATATGATAGATATAGATATTTGAAGCCCAGAAATCTGAGTTAATTGTCCCAACTGAACTAGGAGTAGAACCCAAATATCTGACTTCTAGTTATCCTCCCTGGACAGTCCAAATTTGATTTGCTTTAGAAATCAAGAACTTCTGATAAAAATGTTATAGCACTTTAAAATACAACAAAGCAAATAAACCTAATATTATCTGACCTGGCAATGATATCATAGAAATGCATTTTGTTTTCTCTCTCTTTGCTGAGAGCTTTCAGAAGACTGGTGAAAGTGCCTGAATTTTGCAACTCCTGCATGACATCTGTCATCACATAACTGAAAAATTGCCTGTAAGGAGAAACAAAAATATGATTTAATGAGATATATTTCCCTAAATTCAAAAAGGGCTACAGAAGTCATATAAGTTAAGACTGAGAAGGAACATCATAACTAAGTTGGCATTATTTCTGGAATGCCATAGTCAATTAGTATTATAAAACCTATTAAATAATTTATCACATTAATAAAGGCAAAAGAAGAAGAAAATTCATATGGTCATTGCAGTAAATGAAGGAAAGGCATTTAGCAAAATTTAACACACACTCTTATATAAAAACAAACAAAATCTAGAAACTGACTGAAAAAACATGAACCTCACACTGAGAATGAAAAGAATGTTCACTAGATCAGGGAGTTAGTTTATAAACAGGACACCTTTCTGTCCTGTGAGCAAATATGGGCCAGACTGATTTTAGCAAGAGACATTACTCTTCTGGTAAGGGTTTATCTAATTGAGAAGTCAGCAAACTTTTTCTATAAAGGAACAAATAGTAAATATTTTTGACTTTGCAAGCCATAAATTTTCTGATACAACTACTCAACTCTGCTGCTATAGCATGAAAGCAGCCATAGACAATATGTAAACAAATGAGCAATGCTATATTCCAATAAAATTTATTTTCAGAAACAGAAAATAGCCAGATTTGGCTAGTGACCCTAGGTAATCGCTATAACCTCTCATTTACCAAAAATCTTTACCATAATGTTATTCCTTCTGTTAAAATTAACAGGCATATATATATATATATATTTTTTTTTTTTGTCAGCAAGTCAATTGACAAAAAACAAGAATGAGACAATGAACATTGAGACTACCTTTAAAAAACCAATGGGATTAAAACATAGTAAAAATTTAGCTACTTTGATGGGTCCTGTCTCTTATTAGAGGATAAAGCATCACAATAGCAACTAATTTGTGCCAGGCACTTAAATGAAGCCTAATTTCTAATCCTCACACTAAAGTTGCAGAGTTGCTATCATTGTCATTTTTTTGTTTTGTTTTGTTTTTGACAGAGAGAGAGAGCGATACAGAGACAGAGATAGAGAGAAGGGGGAGGGCCCCGAACAGTCTCCATAGTTGCACATCATTCGTTTTTCCACATAGTTTCATTCCACAGGTGGGTGTGGAGCTGCACAGGGAAGGAAATGGGCTGGTGTCTCACCCCAGTGAGAACTGAACTGGGGGGACTCCCCAGTTCAGCATATGGGTCCACTCGGGCCAGGGCCGGGATTCGATCCTCAGTCCCCAGGGCTGCAAAGTGAGTGCTTAAGCCACTGAGCCATCCCAGATTCCCATCATTGTGACCTTTTTAAAAACTGGAAACAAAGGCTCAATCACTTGCCCAAGATCATAAAGCCACCATAATTTCAATTGTGCCACACTTCCTCTAGGCAGTCTTTAACTACACTATTATCAGCACTTTGGATATAATGACTATCCTTAAGAGAAGAGAGCAGTCAGGCACACTTGCACTTCTTCTTCATCCATCCAGAATTACATTATTACATGTCCAAGTATGCTCTACTTCCTTACCTATCAACCTGAATTTTCTTCAGTGTCTCCGTAGTCATTATGGTCTGTCTTATAGGTTTACTGAAGACAAGATCTTGCATTTTGTTAAACTCCTTGGCAAATTGGCCTCCTTGTCTGATTTCTGGTAACTTGGGTTCTTCTTTAGGTGAGAAAGGACTGGATATTTTTGAGGATCTTACAGCCACTGGAAGTTTTTCCATGCTTTTTTCTTCTACATGCATTTGTTTGATTTTCTTCTAAAAACAATAAATAATGTTTTATGTAAGGCAGATTTGAAAAGAGTAAAGAAACCAGTGCTGTGAAAGCCTCTGCCTACATTTTTCAGCCTCACTTTCTCCCACTTGTACTCTGTACTACAAGAAAATTACCCTCTTCTTCAGCCACACCAAACCACATCTGCTGTTTTATACAGGCAGTTAACAACCAGAGTTCCATTCCTTTGACTAGGCTGTTAATCGAATCAGTCAATAAGAGAGAAACTTAAAGGCAGATGTTTTGTGGTGTGTGGTGGCACCATAGGCTATGCATTTTCAACAGATATCATGCGATACCACACTTACAAACAAAATATGTAGTCTTGCATGATTGCAAACGCTTCGTGTAATGAATACAAACTGACTGTGGGAACCGAAGTCTGAGAAAGGGAATTCCCCAAGCTGGAGAACTGGCTGTTAAGTCTCAGTAGTCATTAAACAAGTAGGTCGGTCAGTAGTGAGGAGTGGCTGTATCCTTATGCCTTTAGGTAACATTCTTTCTGTCATTCCCCACTTTACCACCTGGTAAAGTCTATGACCAAAAGTAAAGTTCTTCGTGAAATACCTCTGTTAGCAGACTCTTACCATATTGTAATTATTTGTATAAATGTCTCCACTAGAGATCTTGGTTCACTTCAAATTCTTCTTTAAGACAAGAATGGATATCAAATAAATGTGGCCATTATTTCATTACTTAGAACAATGCTTAGAGTAAAGACTCAAAGGTTCATTGAGCACATGACTGAAATATAAAGAATGAAAGGAAAATCACACCAAAGTGCAGAAGTTGATAGTATAGTTAGTGGTGTGGTATAGATTTCAAGGGTCATGGGAGGAAAAGACAAAATAATTTCTTTTTCAGACCCAAACTTGAATGCTAAATGGTAAGCATTACGATATGAATAGTCATATGTCTTTTAATTGATAAATCCTATTTAATCTGTGGCTGAAAACTTGAGCTATTGAAAAGACACAGTGATTATGTATATACAAATTGAAACAAGATTTTCTTGTTTGAATCCCAGCTCTTTCTTGCTAAACTGTGTTGACTTTAGCTAACTATTTAACATCCTTATGCATCCATTTTCCCATTGGTAAAATAGGTATAATAATAGTACCTGTCCTCATAGAGTTATTATGAGGATAAAATAAATTAATGTACATAAAGCATTTATGTATATTACACAGAACTATGTAAGTTCTGCATTAGTTATGATTACTTAAATTTTTGTGCTGATCCTATGCATAGAGGAAAGGTTTATTGCATATTGGTACATAAAGCCCATGCCTTACTTAGCAAAACTTCTACTAGTCCACAAAATTTTAAATACTACCTTTGAAAGGTTAATAAACACAGACTGAAAAGCATTTTCCTTATATCAACGATAAGATTCAGATCTGAGGAAACATTTGTAGGTAAGTACAAAACAAAATGCTGACAAGAAATTTTAAAATATTCCTTTATATTAAAATTGATATGATTAAATTCAAAGAGTGGAAGCTCCAATAAATTTAATTTAAAAAAGAAAAAAGAAACATGTGACTACCAGAGAGAGAGAAAGCGAGAGACACACACAGAAAGAATAGAAGCCATAGAATTTCAACAACTAAACAGAAATTTCTCTGGACAAGAGGAAAAGTACAGGGGTGCCTTGGTACTCGTTGTTAATTGGTTCTGGAAGGCACAACGAGTACCAAAAACAGTGAGTACCAATATTTTCCTGTAAGGAAAAACGTAAATTTAATGAGTTCTGAAGCCAAAAATACACAAAATGACCACAGAGGCTAAGAGCATAAGGGGATGTGCACAGGGCAAGAGCTACCATATGACTAACACGTGACCCTTTGTTTCAGCTGGAAGGGTAATGAGTCATGAGGCAATTGGCACCGACAAGCTAGGACAAACCTTTTGCGTCAAAATGCGTCGAATACCAAAATTCGACAAGTTTCAAGGTAGTCGAGTACCAAGGTATGACTCTATATGAAAGGATATTATGTTAAATTTTGTCTAGAAAGAAAAGGGGAAAGTATAAGGCCTCAGAAGCTTTGTTTTTCTGAGTTCCCTAACCATTTTCTTTCTACCTTTATGCTTAGGCATCTGGAAAAGGACGCAAATGTGTCAAACTGATTTATTGATTACTAGAAATAAATATGAAATTTTAGAAGAGAATCTAAAGGAACTTGGTAAATATTCTAGTCCAGTCACTAAAAAAGATTTTTACATAGCACACACTATGTACAAGATAGAGTATTAGACCATAGGGAAAAGATTAGAAAAAAAAATGTATTCCCTGCAAGGGAGCTCTTTCCCAACTTTGGTCCTATTACTCCCATTTCTGGTAGAACCTCATATATTAGTATAGTTTCATCATTCCATTCCATAATTCTAATAAATGAAAATCTATTTTAAAATATCTGTAGATATAAAAGTGGCTGTAAAAAAAGAGATAATGCTAACTAACCTTTCATCCCAAGGTTGTTATAGGGCTAAAAAATGTGAAGCCTTTGGAGGAAAAAAAAAAATCCACATAAATAACTAAGGTTTTAAAATGTACAAGGGGTAAAGCTGGGATGACTCAGGGGGTCAAGTGCTCGCTTTGCAGCCCTGGGGACCAAGGATCGAATCCCAGCCCCGACCCGTGAGGACCCATATGCTGAACTGGGGTGTGCTTCTCATGCAGGAGGCCCTCAGTTCAGTTCGTGCCCCTGGTTTGGCCTCTGGCTCGAGGGGGCATGCCTCCCATGCTGGAGGCCCCCAGCCCAGTTCCTGCCCTGTGTGGCCCCCACCCACCTGTGTGGAACAAAACCATGTTGAAAAACTGAAGACATACAACTATGGAGACTGCTGTGGGCCCTCCCCCTTCTCTCTGTATCTCTCTGTCTCCTGTCTGTCAAAATCAATAAAATAAATCTTAAAAAAAAAAAAAAAATGTATGAGGGCTGTCCAAAAAGTATCCAGCCATGTAACCATTCTCATTATGTTGACAATGGCTTGATTTTTTTTTTCCAGACAGCCTTCCTATATCCTGTGCCCTTTAGGGTAATGGCATTGTAAAATTCATGAGTTAGAACAACTACAGTCCTATAAACTAAAACCAAAAATGTATTTTAAGATATTCACAACTTTTAAAAATTGTGGAATGATGGAGGAAAGTTATCATGTGACTATACAGAACTGGTTATATCCAGATATGTCTAAGGTAACAAAAATAATATTACAGTGGAGGCAAAATTTATCAGCTCACCCTCGTAATTGAAAAAGGGGCTTTTAAGCTACTATTAATCAAGATAAGAGTGCAAACCTTTATTATACTTCTATAAGATTGTAAGTAGAACTTTGTTTAAGTCAGAAAATTTTGCAGGTGAAGATCACTACTAGAATAAAACAGTGTGAAATATTTTTTATTGGAGTGGTGACTGCTACTGAAAGCTGTTTATAAGTTTTGGTTTTTCATTCTTTCATGAGTTTCTATGATGATAAATCACCTCTTCTTAAGCCTGACAGTAAGTATCTTTGGTAAATATTATGGTAAGACTTCATCCTATTAACTGAGTATCTTCTCTTTTTATTTCTGATTCTCACTGAAGGAGACAAGGAATAGGAAGGAAACACTAGTCTCTTCTGTACAATTTATGTGTAGTTTATGAATTAGATTTACTTTAAATGGTTTAGTTCTTGGGTTTCCAATCTCTTTGCCTTTCATTAATTGATAAGGAAATTTATTTGTTATAAAATTCCTATAATGGTCATTAAGGTCATTTTAAAACTACCCTAAAACTCATAGCATGTTAGTAATGGAAGGGAACATTTGGATCATTTAGTTAAAACTCTTTTCACATTTTACAAATGAGAAAACGAAGACCAAGAAAATGACATGAATTGCTCATAGCACACAACTAATCTACAAAGGTCTCCTGAATCCAAATCTAGTGTCCATTAAAATCTAGTATAAACTTTATTAAAAGCTTTACACACTCAGATTATACATATAAAATATAAAATAATAATTACAATAATTATATTTTTTAGATTGTATGGGCAATTAAAGGGAAATTTAATTATCTGGTCACAATAAATATAGACTTCTTTTCTGTTAAACGTAGAAAGCAATTTACCCTCTCATTTATGTAGCAATTTTCATTTCTCATAAAATTAGAAATAAGAATATATCCTGTACAAATTATATAATGTAATTTTGCAAAACTTAAGTATGTATCTATAAATTATTTTTTTAAATATTTATTTTATTGTTTTTGACAGAGAGAGACAGTGACAGAGAAAGACAGAGAGAGAAGGGGGAGGGCCCAGAGCAGTCTCCATAGTTGTATGTCATCAGTTTTCGACATAGTTTCATTCCACACAGGTGGGCACAGGGCCACACAGGGCCGGAACTGGGCTGGGGACCTCCTGTATGGGAGGCACACCCCTGCAAGCTGGGGGCTGAACCGGAGGCTTCCCACATGGAAGATTTGCCCCGGCAGGAACTAAGCTGGGGTCCCCCACATGGTAAGCACACCCCAGTTCAGCATATGGGTCTGCACAGGTTGGGGCTGGGACTGGGACTCAATCCTCAGACCCCAGGGCTACAAAGCGAGTGCTCAACCTGTTGAGTAATCCCAGCATCCCCTAAACTGTTTTTATTTAATTTCTATACCCTAAGTTATTAAAACTTACAAGAACTTAAGAATTTATAAAGCTTTTGTTCCCCACCAAATCGTGTGTGTGTGTTTTAAGATTTATTTTATTGTTTTTGACAGAGAGAGACAAAGAGAAGGGGGAGGTCCCAGAGCAGTCTCCATAGTTTTACGTCATCAGTTTTCGACATAGTTTCATTCCACACAGTAGTGTGTGGGGTTGTGCAGGGTGGGGACCAGGTCAGGGGCCTCCTACATGGGAAGCTCACCCTGGCGAGAACCAAACTGGGGGTATACCACAGTTCAGCATATGGGTCCGCACAGGCCAGGGCTGGGATTCAATCCTTAGACCCTGGGGCCGCAAGGCAAGCCACCTCAGCATCCCCCAAGTTGAGTTTTTTGATAACTCAATAAGTACTTTGAGGAGGAGTCCACAACCCCATGAAAATGTAATGGTTGACAATTATGTGGCTGCATATTTAGAAGGGCAGATTGAGACATTATTCAGCAATAGCAACAAAGTTATTTTAGATTAAAGTAATGTTTAGAGGGTCCAGTTGAGTTTCTTCCCCTAGTGTTTAGATAGCTTTTAGCAGCTGAGGAATATTAGACAGGACAACGCAGTAATTTGACCTCACTACATAAACTGTATTTATATTGATTTAACTATAGGCCTTTTAAATAATGCGAGCATACTGGAAGAAAAGGAC
This sequence comes from Craseonycteris thonglongyai, assembly GCA_004027555.1. Lineage (NCBI taxonomy): Eukaryota > Metazoa > Chordata > Mammalia > Chiroptera > Craseonycteridae > Craseonycteris > Craseonycteris thonglongyai. The sequence continues at coordinate 20,341 of PVKE010014144.1, read as the reverse complement.
TATTCTGACTGGTGATAAGCCTTGAGTTATGGCTATTCACTGCATCAACTGAGTGTCTATATCTCAGGTAATTATTATACCCCTTTACCTGAGGTAAAGGTGCTATTTTCCATGTTAAATTTAATGGCATAAGTACTGTAAATGATGGAGAAATAAAAAGAAAAAACATTATATAATGGTGAGTATATTTACCATGCTGGTGCTCTGTTTTATTTCATAATGGATGGGCATGATATACTTTAGAATAGACAGCTGGTCTGTGGTATCCTCCAGAACTGTGGAGATCCTCAGCACATCTAGAATGGAGAGCGGCTCTATGATTTCCGGGATGATTTCTATGTCTATTTCTTCTTTTTTCACAGGAGTAGGTGGTTCACCCGTCACTGACACTGCCACCTCAGAATGCCAAGCTTTTGAAGGAAGATTTGAGGCTTCCAGTTGGCCTCTCAAGAAAGAATAAAGAAAAAATAAGTCAGCCACCAAATGTATAAAAGTTACTTAAACTCAAGAAAGAAAAAGCACTCAGCATGTAAATTGGCTCCTATGAAGTCTATATTGTCATATAATATAACCAAGATAAAGAACAAAAGTAGTTGTTTTCATGTGATTCTGCTAAATACCTCTGAGTGACCTTTTGACTAGCCAAAGGCAAGCAACTTACTTTTTAATAGTTATGTAATCCATACAATTTGACTGTGCTTAACCAACTTTAATTTGGGCCAAAATGAACTTTTCTAGCAACATCTTTGGATATTAACTAAAAAGGGTCTCATAATTAGTGGAAAAGCTGAATGTGCTAGCCAATCCCCAAGGTAGCCCATGTGATTCTCACTTTCATGCCCTTTTATAGTCTCTCTCACATTGAATAGGACTAATTAACCTATGTAACTAAAAGGATGTTGTTGGCTCCAAGGCTGGGTGATAAAAGACATTGCAGCTTCTCCTTTACTGTCTCATATCTCTCTCTCTGTGAGAAGCCAGCTGCCTTGTCATGAGGACACTTAAGCAGCCCTTGGAGATGTTCATAAGGGGAGGAACTAAGGCCTCTTGCAAACAGCTAGCATCATTTTGCCAGCTCTGTAAGTGATCCACCTTGGAAGTGGATTCTCCAGCCTCAGGCAAGTCTTCAGATGAATGCAGCCCTGGCCAACTTCAGTCTTATGAGAGACCCCAAGCCAGAACCACCTAACTAAGTTACTCCCAAATTCCTGATCCACAGAAACTGTGTGAAATAAAAATGTTTATATTTTATTTTATTTTGACAGAGACAGAGAGACAGAGAGAAGGGAGAGGGCCCAGAGCAGTCTCCATAGTTGTACATCATCAGTTTTCAACATGGTTTTGTTCCACATAGGTGGGCAGAGGCTGCACAGGGTGGGAACTGGTATGGATCCTCCCATATGGGAGGCACACCTTTCTAGCCAGGGGCCAAACTGGGGGGCAAGAACTGAATGGGGGGCCTCCTGCATGGGAAGAACACCCCAGTTCAGCATATGGGTCCACATGGGCCAGGGCTGGGATTCGATCCTCGGTCCCCGGGGCTGCAAAGTAAGCACTCAACCCACTGAGCCATCCTGGCTTCCAAAAAAATGTTTATATTTTAAATAGCTAGGTTTTAGGATAATGTATTACCGTATTTTCCGGTGTATAAGACGACCAGGCATATAAGACGACCCCCGATTTTCGGTTGACTTTTTTTCATTTCAAAAGTTGTCTTATACGCCGGAAAATACGGTACTATGCATGTGTCCTGATACAGCAGCTTTGGCTACACAGAACGCTCCTGTGCTGCAACTGTATGTACCACGGTGAGCCAATCACAACAAGCAAAGGTTCAAAGGTTATAATAGACCGCCTCTCTGACTCTGGCCAATCTGAGCAGGCTTTTTACTAGAACACACTGTAGCTTCGGGTACAGAACATGTATAATTTGCATGCATAAAAAGCCTGCTTGGATTGGCTGAGTTAGAGAGGCGGTCCGAGCAGCCTTGCAGTGATTGGTGCGGGATGGAGTTGGAAAATTCATTTAGCGGCATATCCAGACGATTTTCGGGATCGAGTTGGAAAATTTGTTTAGCGGCATATTGAGACATTTTTCGGGATATACTCGGCATATAAGACGACCCCCGATTTTCGGGTGACTTTTGTTCGTTTCAAAAGTCGTCTTATATGCCAGAAAGTACGGTACATAGAAGTATAAAAATAACACACAGAAATTTAACCTAAGGGATAATTTATATACTGTAAATATACCAAAATAAATTGAAATTTTGAACATACCCTTCCATTCTTCTTGAATTAGTTTTAATTTCCATGGTACATTTATAATCTCACCAAAATGCAGTCACCTAAAATGGGAATAAAACATTGAGATTAGTTTCAGAGAGTGTTGAATGACATTTATTTCTATGCCCTTTCATTCATAGAAAATTAAAGAATTACCGTATTTTCCGGCGTATAAGACAACTGGGGCATATAAGACGACCCCCTAATTTTACAGTTAAAACATAGGTTTAGGCCTATATTCGCTGTATAAGACTACAGCCTCGGAAGTGGGGGGTAGTCTTATACAGCGAATATAGGCCTAAACCTATGTTTTAACTGTAAAATTAGGGGGTCGTCTTATACGCCCGGTCGTCTTATACGCCGGAAAATACGGTACAAGAGCTATACCTTATCCTTTCTTTTTTATTTATTAGAGAAGTCCTAGAGATGGAAGAACCATCATGTGATGCAGATCTGTTAAGTCACTAGTGTAATTATTGGCAGCAAAATTATTGGCAGTCTAATTTTCTTAACATAAATTAATATCCAACAGAGTTTTCATTGTATTGTTTTTTAATTGGTAATCTCTAATGGATTTATTTTTCTGTTATTCTGATTACTAAAATATTTAATTAGATCACTGCATTTCCCTGAGCTGTCAGATAACAAAATTTATTCCACATGGACTTAGAATAATACTTGATGTTACACTTAGAAAATCTGTATTTATCCAGAAAATCATCTTTACTATGGCTATCAAGATGTTGTCCTTCCCTTATAGTTTCACTCCTGCCTCCTTGGTAAACCAAAGTCCTTTCTGCTTAGAGTAGTTTTAAATCCTCTATGGAGAATTTTGCTCTATATATGAAATGAATAATGAGTGGTTAAGTTTCCAGTGTGATTTTATTCACAATAAAGTTATCCTGAGAAGGGTGGTACAAATATGTCTCACACAACAAAAATCTATGCAAAAATTCAAGCATATGAAACAGTCTTTATATAAACTAAAGAAAATATACTCCAAACTAGCCAAAATTTTCTAGAGCAAGGACAGTTTTAGGAGGCAGTAGCATGGTGGCAGGAAAGTTTTGTTCTTTTGCTGTGTTTATTTTCCCATTTTTTTCAGCTTGGGATGTAGGTCAATGTGCTTCATAAAGGTAAGACAGTGCTATGCTTATGCAGTATCCAGTGCTTTCGTGCTATTCTAGCTTCTCATTCCTCAATGCTAGAAACCCAGGAGTCATTCCTGCTTCTTCCTTCATCTCAACAGCAGCACCTCTCTATCCAAACCATCACCAAGTACTGTGGATTTTCCCTATTATTTCTATATCCCCTAACACTATGATGGACATAGCTGTCATTTCCTTCTTGAATTACTCTAATTGCCTCCAAATTGGAAGAGATTTTTTTAAAATGAAAGGCTGATCTTTTAAAATTGAAAATCGGATTCTCTCTCCTTAGAGTCATTCAGTGCTTTCCCATTGTCTTTGGATGAAAACGAAATTTCTTAACTTTGTAAGGTGCACATGATCTGGTCCTCGTTGTTCCTCTCCAGATTCATCCGACACTGCCTTTTTCTTACTCTCATGGCTCCAGCCTCAATGGGCTTCTTTTAGTTCAATATAAAAGCAAAACAACAAAATGGAGTTGATATTGTCAAGAGAACAATCTAAAAAGAGCCAGGAGGGCCTCTGGGAATCTGAGCTAACTCATCCCTCACCATGTGAAACTGCCTTTTGAACTGAGCTAAACAGCTACATCCTGATACAGTTCCTGGAACTGGCTCTGCATTACTGAATGCTCCATTAAAAAATAAACTATTCACCTAAGAACAGGTATAAGCAATGAATTATGTATAGCATAGTGTAAGTCTGCTTCCCAGCACGAATCACAACTCTTTCAAAGCAACTTATGCAACTCCTTTGGAAGTCCCCCATTTTCTGTCTTTACAAACTCTGTCCCTTTCTTTCCCCCTCATACACAGTTAAATGAGTGTCTTCTGAATTGCAATTACTAAAGACCCCCAAATAAAGTTTTTGAAAGCCTTGCAGTTCTTGGTCAAAATTGACATATGGAATCATACTCCCTTCCAACTCAGGGTTTTTGCATATGCTATGCCTTCAATTTGAAGTCTTCCTCTCACTGCTTCACTTTGTAAAGTCCCACTGATCCATCAGGTAGCAGCTCACATCAGTGGCATTTTGCTAGGTATCTCTTATGTGCCCCACTAGATCTAATCTCCAGCATTTGATGTTCTTGAGGGACTGATCCAATATGGAGTACATCTGTGGGAGATTCCAGAAGAGATCCAAAGTATAGTATTGTGAGGTTACGTGTTTATTCTCCCAGTTCCCTCCCTGCCAGATCACCACTGGTTGGCTATGTTCCCCTATCAAAGGCCATGGGTCCTGTCAGACAATCCTTTCCATATGGCTCTCTCTTGGTAGCTCAAGTAACTTCTTTCCTATGTGCCTGGAGACGGCATCAGCCCTTATAGTTTCACTCCTGCCTACACTTTTGTAAGCAGACTCCTTATAAAATTCTCCTCATGCTCCCAATGATCTCCTTCCAAGGTAACAATAACTGATACAGTGACCTACAATGACAGGCATACTTTTTTATACATAGCATATATAAAGAAATAAACATACATGCAAAGAAAACAGAAGTTTCATAAAACAATTTACCTATAACACATGATGCATTCCATCTTCAATTCTATCATATTTTGCTTAAAAAAGTATTATAATCATGATCTAATGCACTATCACCTGCAGTTTGAAATATACCTCAAGTGATATGTGGTGGGCAACTAACACTATTCCTGACTCATTAGACTGGATCAGGATTCCTCTGTTCAAGCACTCATTGCATTCTTTATTTTCTTGCAGAGCTCTCTCCATAATTTGTAATGTTTATATAAGTTTCCCCCACTAGACTGTTAAGTTCTATGAGATCAGGAACTATGACGATTCTCACTATTGTATCCTAAGTTTCAGACACTATGCTCAGTATTTGTAGAATGAATGAATGAATGAACAAAGGAATAAAACTCACAATGTGTTATTCCTCTTAGGAATATTTACATTTGGATTTCTAGTCATTTAATAGTGAGATTGCTAGTACATTCTCTTATAGTGGGATCTTTAGAAATTTCTGGGACAGAGAAAATTGGATAGGGAGAGTGGGCTATAAAGTCACTTAAACTCTACTGTAATGTATTTATCAGATGATCTGATTTTAAATATGGTTTATGTACACCTATTTCATAAACCTTTGGAGTCACCCTTTTCTCTCTCATTTCTTATACTCATATCAGCAAATCCTGTCAGCATTACAGTAAAAAATGTAGTCACAATTACAGTACTCATCACCCCGGGCTTACATGCCATAATCTCTCATCAGGATCATTACAGTAGCCTCCTAGTTGATTTCCCTGCTGGTGCCCTTGTTTCCCTTCATTCTAACAGGGTCATTAAAACGTCAGATTGAGTAACCACAGAACTTTCAAATGGCTTCCCATCCCAGATTAAAGCCTCCTTTACAGTCTTCCCTGCTTAATTTTTCTCCCTAGAGAAAGTTTTTCTCACACCACCTTCTAATGTGCCATATATTTTATTCTCTTATTATCTTGCTCCCCCTACTAGAGGAAGTTCTATGAAGGCAGAGATTTCTATTGTTTTGTTTACTGCAGTGTCCTCTGAGCCAAGAACAAAGCCTGGTATACGGAAGTCATTCAAGAAACTGTTGAATAGATGAATGAATCCATAGGGTAACCCAAATAAATGTGCAACAGGAAATGTAAATCTCTGACGTCCGTGAACGTATCTCATGCCAGTTTACACGCACAGAAGACTTATAACGCACGGGCACGGCGCTGGGCGCCCGGGCAGTCTGCCTGGCAGCTAAACGAGTTGTCCTTCAAAGGGAATAGGCCTTCTCAGGGCAGTCGTCCTTACTCTCCGGGTCTGAACAAAGGATGGAAGAACTTAAGTCATTTCTGGAGAGAAAGGAGGAGGAAAGGAGTAAGGGGGGGCAAAGGCAGTAAAGAGCTCCTCCTGCCTTCCTGCTCCCCGCATTTCTCTTCCAGGATAGGATCCTAGAGTCTCCGTTCGCCCTACTCCTGTGTGAGAAAGGTACCCCAGGGAAGCCGGGATGGCTCAGTGGGTTAAGCGCTCCCTTCGCAGCCCTGGGGACCGAGGAGCGAATCCCAGCCCCGGCGGGTGCAGACCCATATGCTGAGCTGGGAGCTCCCCCAGTTCAGTTCTCACCTGGGTGAGACCCCGGCCCAGTTCCTGCCCTGTGCAGCCCCAAGCCCACCTGTGGAATGAAACTGTGGAAAAACCAATGATGTGCAACTATGGAGACTGTTCTGGGCCCTCCCCCTTCTCTATGTCTGTCTGTCTCTCTCTCAAAAACAATAAAAATAAATCTTAAAAAAAAAAAAAGATACCCCTATGTTGGTGAGTCAAATTCGGGGTACCAGGAGCGGGGGGTTGTCCTCCAGTTCCGGTTTCACTTTTCCCACCTACTGCACCGGAATACGTAGGAACCAAACTAAAGTGTTTCTATGGCAACACTCAGTCTTGAGGGACCTTGGCTTTACTTTTAGCTGGCTGACACTTTGCCTTCCTCTATTCTAAAATACTAATGCATGTTGCAGCTTACAAAGATGAAAGAACTTAGGGAAAGAATGGTAAGAGTGCTCTTGAATGAGGCTAGTTCAGTCAGAAGGCGATTTCTGAACCCTTTCTTTTTTTGGCGGTCGCGGAAGATACCTAAGCTGGGGGCGGGGTGGAGAGGTGTTTATCCCACAAGGCCACGCGGCGGGGCTGTGCGCTCCTTTTTCCGCCATCTTGGCGCCCGGGGAGGTAAGTGGAACTGTTGCTGCTGAAATTTGGGGGTAAATAACGAGTAGGTTCAACTACATCTCTCGGCAAGGCGCTGCTGCGGCTCGGAGGCTCTGCCGGCCATTGAGTTCTATGGATTCCAGCAACAGGGAGGATAGGATGGAGGAGATGTGGGACTGATGGTTCTGGTCCCCTGACGTCCGGAAAACGGGTGCTCCCGTAAGCAGAGTTGTTTCCTCTGCGTTCCAGCGGAGTGAAATAGATGCACTTTGTCAGTCTGTATTTGCCTTCTTGAGGCAGTCGCTCATTTAGGATGGATTCTTTCCATTTGATGACATTCCAAACTTGGCTTTGCTTGCTTAGTTTCTAACTTTTATTTACCACTCATTGCTTAAGAATTGTTTTCTGCGCGCCCCTCTGACTCCTTGATCTTTCTTTTTTTTTTCTACTGGGCATGACATAAATTTTCATAGTTCTTATTTGGGAGTTTGTGGGGGTTATTTTAGTGTAGAATCTTGCCACTTATGCTTCATTTAGAGATTGCTTAGCTAACAGGCATTTTGTTGAGGTTGGGACGTCTTGCCCCAGACCGCTCTTCATGTAGTTGTGGCATAATTGTTTTCACCCTCTTTTAAAAAAAAAATTATTTTTATTGTTTTAACAGAGAGAGACAGACGGAAGGGAGCCGGCCTAGAACAGTCTCCATAGTTGCACATCATTGGTTTTTCATAGTTTCATTCCACAGGTGGGCGCAGGACTGCACAGGGCAGGGGCTGGGCCAGGATCTCACCCCGGTGAGAACCGAACTGGGGGCATTCCCCAGTTCAGCATATGAGTCAGCACAGGCCGGGTCTGGGATTCGATCTTCGGTCCCTGGGGCTGCAAAGTGATTGCTTAACACACTGAGCCATCCTGGCTTCCCCGTTTTCACATTCTTAACGTGAAATAACGATCAAAAAAATCTTGCATATCAAATTTAATAAACGAGAGGGGAGCTGGGGAATGCGCGCTGCAAGTTTTAAACTGACTGTTTTTGTTTTAAGGCCTGCTGGGAACAGGACTTACAACACCACAAATATGTCTGGAAGGTAGGCGCTTGTAATATACTGCTTTGTACTTCAAGTTTTTTTTAGGCATGAATCGAAAGACGAACTTTAAACTAGTGGGGAGGGGATTAGATAACTTTTGGGTAGGGATCATTACAAGTCAAATCATACTGGTAGTTTGTTGAAGTTAAACGAGATCTTACAACAGTTTATAGTTGATAAATATTTTGTGTGTCTTAGGCTGTGGTCCAAGGCCATTTTTGCTGGCTATAAGCGGGGTCTCCGGAACCAGAGAGAGCACACAGCTCTTCTTAAAATTGAAGGTGTTTATGCTCGAGATGAGACTGACTTCTATCTAGGCAAGAGATGTGCATATGTGTACAAGGCAAAGAAGTAAGTTTATAGTTTTACACTTTCTGAATTTTAACTTGGACTTGTCTCATTTTTCTATTCAAAGGAATAAAATATGTTGGTAAAGTTGGTACTGTTGTGGCTTCTACTTGGGATTTTAAGGAATTTCGTGGGAGGTTATAATAGAAGGATGTTTTGTAGGTGGTGTGGGATTTAGGTATTTTCTGCACTTAATAGCTATTGTTTCATGTTACTAAAATTTTACAGAGTACTTTTCATGTACCTTAATTCATTTTGTTCCTTGAAATCATGTTTTATATTTTATATATATGCTTAAAAGATACTGTCTCTATAGCATTGGTACTTGATACTGAGTTCTTAAACTCAGACCAATTAAAATCTCTAGGGTTATGCTTTTATCTTCGCCCCTCTTTCCTACTGCAACCATATAATTTAAAATTATAAGTCATACCTCTACATTGCTCAAAACTCACCTGATCCTCATCTCATTTAGTAAAAGGCCAGAGTCATTTAATCCTTTGTATTCAGGACTCCCTGTTTCTACTCTTAACCCAGCTAGGATTCAACCCTTGATATCTTCTGCATTTTTGCTAGGGACACAGCTTTCTCACTTTTTAAACAGGCTGTTTCCTTACCTTTCAGTCTTTGCTCCAGTGCTACCTTCTCATACCTTCCTTGGCTATTTAAAAACACAAAAATACCCTCAAACTTTGTCCACCTTTGCTTTTTTTTCCCTTCAGTATTGCATAAATTAGCACCTCATTCTATATATTTTACTTGTATATAACTGAAGGCTATTTATATGTACTTGGTTATTCTCTGAAAGAGATTTGTATTTTAAATGGGTTTATTTTATAAAATTACAAAAATTACATTTATAAAAGTGTCTGGCATACAGTAGATACTAAAGTATTTGTTGAATTAATGATGCTCAAGACTTTTCTTAAAGATTCTTAGGTGACTACTTAATTAGGGTTGAGAGCCACACATGTAGCTGTCACTTTAAATTTGTACTGCACTACTGGTTGCCTGGGTTTTCATGCCTCCTCCCCCCCCCCCCCCCCTTTTAAAATCAGCAACACGGTGACTCCTGGTGGCAAACCAAACAAAACCAGAGTAATCTGGGGAAAGGTAACTCGTGCTCATGGAAACAGTGGCATGGTTCGAGCCAAATTTCGAAGCAACCTTCCTGCTAAAGCCATAGGACACAGAATCCGTGTAGTAAGTATAAGTATTAGCAGTGTAACACTCTGTTGAAACTAAACTCAAGGCATTGGGCTTTGACCTCTAAGAACTATTGTGATTATAGAACAGGGGTGACAGTGTTGCCAACCTTATGACTTCCTGGACTACAATGGAAGAATTGCCTTGGGCCACGCATAAAACACACTAACTAACAATAGCTGATGATCTGAAAGAAAAAATTGCAAAAAAAAGGCTCGGTGTTTGAAGAAAGTTTACAAATTTGTGTTGGACTTCATTGAAAGCCACCCTTGGTGCAGGTTCAGGCTTGTTATAGAATATCATTAGATCATGCTATAAAATTAGTAGTTACTATGTAAAATTATTAAGGAATATCAGATTTCAGCATTAGAAGGAAAGTGAAGGCAAAATATTCCAGTGGATTGTGCCTAGATTTCAGTTTGCTGAAGTTGCATGGGGGGGGGGGGGGGGAAATAGTATTTACATGAACAATTTTCTGGCAAAGATTTTTAGTTAGGCTCCTTTTTTTTTTTTAATACATTTTTGTGTGTTTTTTTATTTTATTTATTTATTTTTGACAGAGAGAGAGAAAGAGAACTGAACTGGTGGAGCTCCCAGTTCAGCATATGGTTCCGCACGGGCCAGGGCCGGGATTCGATCCCCGGTCCCTGGCGCTGCAAAGTGAGTGCCCAACCCACTGTAGGCTCCATTTTTTAAGATACCATAGTCTTGGGGTCATGGGGTACTTTTGAACCCTGCTGAGCAGTTGAGATATCTATCCGTCAGGGAGTTTTTATGCTATGGTTAGAAGCAGCAAAATTAAATGAACTTTTAAGTGTTCCCAGAATGGTTCTGAGAGGCGAGAGAGAATTGGGGAGGGACCAGAGCAGACTTCATTATCGTTAGTTGTAACATAGTTTCATTCCATACAGGTGGATGTGGGATTGCACAGGCAGGAACCTAACTGGGGGCCTCCTGCATGGGATGCGAGAACCTTAGCTACCATGTCACCGTGGTGCTTATCAGTTGTGCTGCAGTTTAGCACATGGGTTTGCACGGGCGGGGACCAGGATTTGATCCCTGGACCTTGCAGCTGCAAGGCAAGCACTCAACATGTTGAGCTATCTCAGCATCCCCCAAGATTGCGTCTTAATCAAAGCCTGTGCACCTAGAAACTGAAGGCTATAAAAAGTTGGTTCCCTTCTTACAGGATATATGTCATTGGATGCCTTTCAGAGATGAGTAATGGGACAGTGGGATTTCTCCATATTAATGGTACTTGATAACATTGGTAAATTTGTATGTAGCGTGCATCTAATGGCATTGTTCTTTTTCCTTCCCAGATGCTGTACCCGTCAAGGATTTAAACTTAACTGAAAAGTAAATAAAGTGGATTTGTTCTTGTATTTTTGTTAAATGGCTTAAAAATCACTTTGCCCTAAATTCACTTAGGTGCTTAAATGATGGCTATTGTGAGGTATTTTCAGAGTGTACAAGGAAGCCAAAGGGCTATCTATATGTAATGACAGTCACAGAGATTTAGACAGGATAGGATGTGAGTATCTGAAAGGAGAGAGGGACAAGTAAACTTTAGTTTGGGACATTGGAAAGGAGTACCTTGGAAGGATTATAATGATGGAACACTAGATTTAGACTGATAATACTTGGACAAATGGAGACAGCATATTTTAAGTACAGAAGCCATCAATTTTAACCAGTTCAGATACATACCATGACACTTCAGATTTGTACATCACAGTGAGTCTGTAACTTCTCCCATAACAGTTCATTTCAATTTCTACCTCAGATTTGAGAGTGAAAGAAACATGAAAGTATTTTATAGATTAGGAAACTTGGGGCTTAAAATCACAGTTGGGAGAAATTTGGAGATTTATATTGATGGTGTTTTTGCAGCTTGTTCGATGGGCAGGAATGACAGCTTTGAAGTTTGTGACTGTATATAACTTGATATTCCAGTATATAACACTTGATTGGGATTAATGTGTTATTTGAAAATGTCAATGCCACACTGCATAAGAAAAAGCAGTGGTGAGGGGTGGTTGGATTTGCCTAGGCAGTGTAGCTTAACTTTGCTACATATTTTCAGGGAGGAAGTGCAGGGTTGAGGTACTTTAGTGTAATACAAAAATAAAGCAGGACTGTAGAATATTTTAAATCTCCATGTGTTGAAAAAAGTTTGAACCAATGCATCAGTTTGTAGTATGTTGTAGGTTGATGCAGTAGTGTCACTAGTCCTTACATTAACCAACAAACCTTGACATTCCGTTGAAACAGGAAATGGGCTTGCCAAACTGAGCCCCAACTTTTAGTTTTTCATTGTATTTGGTTGGGTTCTCTTTAAGAAGCAGCTTGCTAAAAGTGTATTGGGTGTTGAGAAAGACCTTCAGAGGAGAGGATATAGGAAAGAATTGGGTACTAATAGCACTAAGAAAAGTGCTTATTAACCCTCTTAGTGCTTGCTACCTTCTGCCAGCGGTACTAGTGAGAAATGTGAAGGGTAATTTAATAGTTTACGTTGTAGTTGCATATCATTGGTTTTACCACATAGTTTTATTCCACAGGTGGGCACAGGGCTGCACAGGGCAAAAACTGTGCTGGGGTCTCACCCCGGTAAGAACCAAGCTGCAGGCACTCCCCAGTTCATCGCATGAGCCGGGGCTGGGATTTGATCCTCAGGCCTGAGGGCTGTAAAGTGAGTGCTTAACCCACTGAGCCATCCCAGCCCCGCCCACCACACACACTTTTTGCCCGGGATGCAAAAGCCAATGTATCCGCCCATGGCACTAAAAGGGTTAATTAGTACAGTGGTGCTCCTCAAGCCAAAGTTGCTGTTGGAAGAGTCCCAAGTTTCACAGAAATGGGCCTGTTTATATGAGCAATCTTGTGACCACTAGCAGCCCTTGGGAAGAGGGACTTAAGGACAAAAGGTTGCTGATAAGCAATTTTAGGCCATTGATCCATTATGCTCATCTAAGCAGTACGTTTCATGGCCACCGCAAAGTCAGTTTGGTTATTAGAAACGAGGGAATTGAAATACCAGATCAGGGGCAGAAGGCATCTATTTTCGGAGTTACTCCAGTGAGATTGTGTACCCTCAGCCAGGATAAACTAAAAGTACCTGTTTTTGTGTTGGGTAAATGATATCTATCAGTACTCTGCATACATAGCCTGTGATAGAGGGAATGCTTGGGGGGGGGGGGGGTGAGGGAGTTGCAAAAGTAAATGGCACAGGTTTGGGGCAAAAGCAGGAAGCATTTAAGGAACATCTGAGTTGTGTGAGAAACCTATTGGGAATAATTGGAAAGTAATAGGAAACCAAGGTGCCAATACAATGTACTAAGGATGTACTGTGTCACTAAACTTGATTTACAGGCTTGATCAGATATGTATTAGAAAACTCGGGGGAAACCCCCCATATAAACTTGAAGGAAGGGAAAATTAGGGTTGGCATTCTTAACAAATTTTTGATACTGAAAAAGGCTCCACAATTTAAAAACCAAGTGGAGAGGTGTCTAGAAGGGTAGCATTTCCAGCTTTGGTTGCTGGGCAGGTAATTGTGCATTTGAAAAATTGGGGAACCATGCCATACATATATTATGTTTTTTTGTAGGTGGTAGGTGTTAAGAGAAACCTTTGATCAAGTCCAGGAAGGCAGGTGTATCATATATTTAGGCCTGGATTAGTCATATAGAGGAGGGAAAATTTCAATCCCTGTCACCTTTGTAGGAGTCAAGTGAATGTCATATTGTGAGGGGAATGAGAGTAGTGGGAGTGGCTAAAAAAATGGTGGGCATTTGGGCAAAACAAGAGAAACCTGAGAATCCTTAGGATAAGGAGTAAATGCAGTGGCAAAGGACCCTTTAAATTAATCCTCTTCAACTGATAGAATGCTGCATTTGTAAATGAAAGGGTGCATAAGGCTTTCCTGTTCCCATAAACAGGTTTGCTCAGTGTAGAGGTAGTGCTCGAGCCAAAAGTAACCATTGGGTTAGTCACTTATTTCACAGAAAATGAGCTTGAATGGCTAAGAACCTGTCGTCTAGTGGTCGGCAAACTGCGGCTCTAGACCACTGAAAAGTCCTCTTCCAGTACGATACTACTGTTGGAACTAGGAACTTGAAGTCTGATTCTTCATATCCTGAAGTTTCTTGTGGTCTTGAGAAATTTGGAATCCCAATCTCCACTAGCTGTAGGATGATAGACGCTGTCTGATGAGTCATTAGATGCCCCACCACTGTATTTGAGTACATGATCTTTGCCAATGAAATAAAAGATTCTTTGGGTGTTTTCTTACCCCGACAGTTCCTAGTATAGTGATTTACAATATCCAGTTCTTGACTGTTCCAGCTTAGTACTTTCAGTTCCTAGTTGTAATTCGACGTGAGCCACGGGGAGATTTGCTCTCATTTAAAATTTTTTGGTTACCTCACTGTTCAGTTTTGAAGGTATAAGTTTCCTTAATTGCAAGGCTCCAAACCGGAGTTAATACAGTTGCAATTCTTGGTTTTTGTTTAAGGGATGGGCTTGAGTAGTAAAGGACACAGTTGATTTTATAGGAATTGACAAGTGGGTCTGTAATTGGTGACTCAATTAAAAATGAGAATTGTTTTCCATTCACATTATATATAGACCGTTAAACCATAAAATATGCAGCTGTTCAGGTCTAAGCTACCTGGCACCAAGTGGGTGCATGTCCTCCTAGGTGACTGAGTTAAAGACTAAAACTATCTCAGTAAAGAATCCCATGCATCACCAACAGCTAACGCACATGGGCCGCTGGACAGCATTTATTGGCCGTCTTGGCGCACTGAGACGCGATGCTTCTGTTCCGCGGTGAATTTCTAGCAGGTGACGCAAGCCAATCGAAGAGCATCTTTTCGCCGGTTGGCCTCTATCTTTCCGAGCAGCAAGGGGCGGGGCTGGCGCCGGGCGCGGAGGCGTCACGTACTCCATGGTAACGACGCTCAGCTCAAAGATGGCGCCCGAGTGGGTTGGAGGAACCAGTTCCTCGGGTTCAGGCCCGGCCCCAACCCGGTGGCACTGGAGCAGTTCTTTATGGGTCCGAGGCATTTTACTGCTGTTGGGCGGGCTCTGGGCAAGCGCTACATCTATTCCTGTCTCCATGGGCAGTTGCTCTCCCTGCCGGCACCACGTCCCCTCTGACACTGAGGTAGGGCGACGGAAGGGCGGGAGCGGGCCCAGTGAGGGTAAAGTAGGTAATATGGGAAGCTACGGCATAGATTGAAACGAGGTGTACGGAAAGAGAAAGCGAAACTGGGCCAGAGACTTAACTCTTAGAGGGCTGGGACTTGCTGTCATCTCCCTGCTCCCAGCAAAGTAGCTGAGTTAGACACAGATCATCATCACTTTACTGTGGAGGGCTGTGTGTAGCAGGTAGCCCTAATAGTAGCGTTTTTCAAATTTGAACATGTATCAGAATCACTTGAAGGACTTGTTAAAACACAGATTGCCTACTCCCCCACTTTCTGACTTGATAGGTTTGGGATGGGTCCCCAGAATTGGCAGTTCAGGTACCCATATGGTGGATGATGCTGTTTGTTCAGGGACCGCACTTTGGGAACCACTAATCTAAAGATTTGGTGAGGAATTTATAAGAGAATCAAAGGCGTTGGAGGGATATTGGAAGTTCTGTGGAGACAGATTCAGGTTTATTTTCAAGTTAACCTTATCAAATTGCTTGATTTATCTCTTTTGCCCTGGAAGTGCCTACTTTCTTCCCACTCAATTTCTGTCTAAATTCTTTCAGTCTCAATTTATAAGTTCTCTAACTTAAAGGCAACCTGCTGAAACAACCCCAGCTGAATGCTCTTTCCATTTCACAGTATCTTATCTGTACTCTCTTCTGGCACTTAACCAAGTACAACTATGTGATACTTGCTTATTTTCCCGGCATGTCTTGCCTTTGTGGTTAAAATTTAAGGTTCCTAAGGCTAAAGTTTGTGTTTTATACTTTGATTTCTCTACAGTACTTAGCTCAGAGGAGGACCCACAACAATTGCTATGCTTTGAGGAAAGGAGACACAGTACCTGGCAGGGCTTCGTGTTGTGATTGGTTTTACAATTTCTTATCACTTAATCAAGAAATATTAACCAAGAAGTTTTCTGTTCAGCCCAGAAATTTCAGACCACTCATTTTGGTGGTTAAGTTCCAAAAATCTTTATGCATACAGTTCATAACCGTACGTGCCAAAATGTTAAGATTGGTGGACACTGCATTTTGGCTAAATTATTTTTTTAGTCTTTCAGCAACTTTTAGGTTTATCATACATTATTGTTGTTTTTAATCACTATTTTGTGCATTAGAGCTCCTGGATTCATTTATTTACTGGTTGACAGTTTGTACCCTTAAACAACATTCGTAATTCCCCCACCCCTCTGATGAATTCTTTTTAAAAAGACATTTCTACAAAGCCCTATACTCTTCTCTTTCAATTTAGATTAAAATAAGAGAAAGTAGTTCAAAGACCTGCAAAATTTCTCTGCTAAAAGGAACCTTAATAGCCATCTTGTTCTAGTTATTGGATATTAATAGCAAGCTATTAAGATCCTGAGAGTTCTCATCCCTAATAAATTTTTCTAGTTTTTGATAGAATATGAAATAGGAAGTCCTCTTAACCATTTCCCTTGCTTTAACCTGAACACAAAGTGTAGGCAAGAACTATTCATTGTACTCATAATAGTGATGGCCCCTCTGTTAAATGCTACAGGAAATTACAGTAACTTTTCTTGGTGCTAGTGGGGAACTACAAAACCTTTGAACTCATTTAACTTTTTCTCAATTAAAACCTCTGTTTTGTTTTGTTTTGTTTTTACTTTGTTATATAAATTAAAACAAAATAAAAAACCAGAATACAGTGATTCCTTGGAATTCGAACTTAATCCATCCCAGAACCCTATTTGAGTTTCAAAATGTTAAGAGTTCCAAGACAAGTGGGCATTTGGAATAAAGCTACGGGCCATATAGTCGATGTGTCCCACGGGAAC
Organism: Craseonycteris thonglongyai; assembly: GCA_004027555.1. Classification (NCBI taxonomy): domain Eukaryota; kingdom Metazoa; phylum Chordata; class Mammalia; order Chiroptera; family Craseonycteridae; genus Craseonycteris; species Craseonycteris thonglongyai. The sequence goes on along the minus strand of PVKE010014144.1, from coordinate 3,579 downwards.
AACTGTGTTAGTGTTTGGATTCCAAAGCACCATTCGGATTGTGAGGCAAAATTTGCTTGATTTTTTTGTTCGGATTCCAAGTTGTTTGAGTTTGGGGGTGTTTGAATTACAAGGTATCACTGTAGTGTAATGAATTCCCATGGACCCGTCATCACCCAGCTTCAACACTTAATCAATATTCTTTCATTCTTGTTTCATATACTTACACTCATTCCCTATCCTCCCACTTGTTATTGTTACTACTTTAAAAAGTTTTTTGGGGGAAGCAGGGATGGCTCAGTGGGTTAAGCACTCACTTTGCAGCCCTGGGGACCGAGGATCGAATCCCGGTCCCTGCCCGAGTGGACCCATGTGCTGAACTGGGGAGTGCCTCCAGTTCAGTTCTCACCAGGGTGAGGCCCTGGCCCATTTCCTGCCCTGTGCAGCCCCGCGCCCACCTGTGGAATGAAACTATGTGGAAAAACCAATGATGTACAACTATGGAGACTGTTCTGGGCCCTCCCCCTTCTCTCTTGTCTCTATCTCTGTATCTCTCTCTGTCAAAAACAATAATAAATCTTTAAAAAAAAAGTTTTGGGGGGTAAAATTTACATATATTGAAATGCAGCAGATACAATCATGAACATCCATGTAAAACCCACAACCCTCTCACAATATAGAACGTTTCCATGTCTCCAGAAAGTTCCCTCCTGTCCTGTGCCAGTCAGTCAGACTCCTGTCCACTCCAAGCAACTATTCTGATTTTTTTTCTTTTTTACATTAGATTTAGATTTTGTAATAGGTTAGTTTTGCCTGTTCTAGAATTCAGTTTATATAAATGCAATGCTATATACTATTATATGGTAGATTATATTGAATTTTCCAATAGTAAATCAACCTTGCATTTCTGGGATAGACCCTAATTGGTCATGATGTATTATCCTTTTTATATACCTCTGAGTTCAGTTTGCTAATAGATTGTTGAGGATTTTTGTGTCTATGTTTATGAGTAATGGTTTATAATGTCCTTTTTTAGTCAGGTTTTTAGCTTTTGATATCAATTATACTGGATTCATAAGTCTTGGGAAGTGTGCCATCCTCTTATATTTTCTATTAGTTTGTATAAAATTGAAATCGTCTTTCTTAAATGTTTGGTATAATTCATCACTGGAACAATCTGGGTTTGTAGTTTTCTTTGCAGAGAGTTTTAAAAATACCTTTATTGAGCTATAATTTATATACTGTACCATAAAATCCACCCACTTTGGTGTCCAGTTCAATGATTTTTAATAAATTTTCACAGTTAGACAACTATTTTAAGAACATTTTCACCACTCCAAAAAGCTCCCTTGTGCACATTTATAGTAATCAATCCCTGTTTTCACTTTTGGTTCCAAATCAGCCACTATGTATGTGTATGTAGGGAGGTTCAGATACATCCCATTTCTATGATGTAAGTCTATTTATATTTTCTGTTTGAGCTTGTGTCAGTCTTGATAACTTTTATTTTTTAAAGAATTTATATCTTTTGAATTGTTAAATTTATTGCTATTAAGTTGTTAATAACTTATCCTGGTAGTGTCTGTAGACTCTAGTGATATCTACTACTCTTTCATTTCTAATGTGGTTATTTGTTTATTCTGTTTTATCCTAATCCTGTCTTGCTAGGGTTTTATTAATTTTATTAATCATTTAAAATAACTGACTGTTGGCTTTGGTTATTTTCTTTTATGATTGTTTTTATTTCATTGTTTTCTGTTTTTTTATTATTTCCTCTTTCTACTTATTGTGGATTTACTTTGTTCATATTGTTAGGTAGAAACTTAAATCATTGCTTTGGAGACTTTTTTCCTTTCTAATATAAACATTTAGATTTAAATTTCACTCCAAGTACCAACAGTTTAGTTGCGCCTTGCAGATTTTGACACATTGTATTTTAATTATTGTTTAGTTCAAAGTGCTTTTAGTTTTCCTGTTAATTTCTGCTTTGATCATGGGTCCTAGAAAATTTATAAAATACAATTCTAAATATTTGAACCTTTTCTCGCTACCTTATTGTTAATGATTTCTAATTTGAAGAGTTTCTTCTGTAAGATTTCAGCCCTTTGAGATTTGAGATTGTTTTATTTATATATACTTCAGCAGATGCTCTATCCTGTTTAATTTTTTATGTGTACTTATAAGGAAGATATATTCTATAGCTATTGAGTGTAGGTTTCTATACATGTCAATAAGGTGAGGCAATTGACAGTATATTGCAGATTTTGATATTCCTATAAATTTTTGTCTCATTGTTAGGGTCTTTTTTTTTTTTTTTTTTTTTTTTTTTTTTTTTTTTTTTTTTTTTTTTTTTTTTTTTTTTAAGATTTATTTTATTGATTTTTGACGGAGAGAAACAGAGACAGAGAGAAGGGGGAGGGCCCAGAGCAGTCTCCATAGTTGACATTAGTTTTCCATATAGTTTCACTCCACAGGCGGGCACGGGGCTGCACAGGGCAGGAACTGGGCCAGGAGCCTCCTGCATAGGCCCCAGCAAGAACTGAACTAGGGGCACACCCCAGCTCAGCATGTGGGTCCACATGGGCCAGGGCCGGGATTGGATCCTGGGGCTCCGGGGCTTCAAAGCAAGCGCTTAACCCGCTGAGCCATCCCAGATTTCCCTCATTGTTAGGGTCTTAAAAGTCTCTAAAATTATCAATTTGCCTTTCTTCCTTTGGTTCTGTCAGTTTTTGCTTCATGGATTTTGAATTTGTTGTTAGGTGGTTCATATTTATAATTATGTCTGATTTATTAACCCTGTCTACTTGAATCAGTTTTCAGTATAAAATGTTACGGTACTCTTTATTTCTGGTAATACTCCCTGCCTTGAAGTCTGTTCTGTCTGATATTAATACATACAACCATTTCAACTTGCTTATAATTAGAGCTTATATACCGGTATCTCTCTCCATCCTTTTACATTTGACTTTCTGTGGTGTGTGTGTGTGTGTGTGTGTGTGTACATGTGCAGGTGGGTATATTTGCTTTAGGGATTACAATATATATCTTTTGCTTATTACAAATACTTAATGCTAATATTGCCTTATACTGACTAGGACTCCCAACATAATGTTGAATAAGAGTAGTGACAGTAGACATTCTTCCTTTGTTCCTCACCTTAGAAGGAAAGCATTTAGTCTTCTACTATAAAGAGTATTAGTTGTAGATTTTTTGTAGATATGCTTTATCAGGTTAAGAAAATTACCTGCTATTTCTAGTTTGCTGATAGATTTTTTTTTTTATTTAATCATGAATGGATATTGAATTTTATTACCGTATTTTCCGGCATATAAGATGACCGGGCGTATAAGACGACCCCCTAATTTTACAGTTAAAACATAGGTTTAGGCCTGTATTCGCTATATAAGACTACCCCCCACTTCCGAGGCAACACCAGTTCTTTTTTTAATTAAATTTTTAATGAATGACATTTTTCGAACATACCGTAATATACCGTACATTGATACAATAAATGGAAGGTCTCTTCACAAATGGCAATGCCATGAACTTGACCGAGAAACAAGAAATCCAAAAGAGAACATTAACAATGATGGCATCATC
>PVKE010014143.1:0-35414 GCA_004027555.1 Craseonycteris thonglongyai | reverse complement strand
CATCACCATCATCACCACCATCACCACCATCACCATCATCACCACCATCACCACCACACCATCACCATCACCACCACCATCACCACCACCATCACCATCACCACCTCCACCATCCACTTCATCACGTTTCCCACTTTCCTTTGACCACACAGAGGCAAGAACACAGAATCCAACCACTAGCATCTCCTCTTTTAACCGTCTCCACCCCCAAGTATTCATCTTCATGTCTGTTTACTCATAAGCCTAACCATCCATCATTCTAGGGCACCTGTGCACTCTGGTTGGTCTTGCACAGTCCCATTTCATGCCTGTTGTTCCCATTTCATTACTAATAGCTCCCCTCTTTCCTCTCAACTATGCCCTAGTTTGTAGGACACATTATATGGTTACCCCAGTTAAGACCACATGCAGCTTCTGATTGCCCCCACAAAGACCAGCAGTACCAGGATGCTGACCCAGAACAGAGCCTGTGGACTGACTGAAAGGACATGATACCCCTGCCAGGCACTGAGAGCTAATGATGTCCCTTCCCTGCCCCTCCATCCCCTCCTAGGAAACCCCTGAGAAAGGAGGAGAATGGCACCAGTGTTGCTGAGTACCCCATGACGTCCTCGCAGAGTGGCAAAGGTGTGGACGTGAACAGCGCTGTGGTGTGAGTCTGCAGCCCTGGACCCACTGGCCTGAGGGGCACCTTGGTGGCACTAGTGGACACAAGCTAACACTGGGCTTGTACAGATGTCATTGCCTTGCCAGTGTTGGGCCTCCCAAAGGAGAAACCATCCTCTTCCCAGCTTTGCCCCCTGGTCAGCCTGCAGGTGGGGGCAGTACAGACCCCAGGCTGAGCCAGGTGCACCTGCATGCAGCCCCCAGGGCAGCGCCGCCGTCCAAGGCTCCCCACATCTCTTCTGTGTCTTGTGTTTGATCGCTGCCTCCCAGCTACTGTCTAAAGCACGCACTCTATCCAAGGCAGGGGTCTGTCTGTCTGCTGTGGGGGGAGGCGTCCCCCTTGAGCCAAAAAAAGGCAATCCAAGGGCACTCCCCTGCCAGAACACCTCTCCCCGACCCTCCAGGAGGCCCGCCCGCTGCTTCTCCGTTGACCATGCCATTCCCAACCGAAGCCATCGGCACAGCCATGAGATGTCCCCTTTCTAAGGTGCTTCCCACACATCTGTCTGTCACCCCATCCCCTGCCGTCTTCAGTCATTGTGGCCTGCCTTCTGTCTCCTGTCCCCACCAACATCCCGGGCCCTGGATCCTGACTCCCTGCCCAGGAGGGCTGTGAGCTGGGCCTGCCAGGTCCCCTCCTAACTGAGCAGATAAAGGGGCTCGTTTACACTGGGGGTAGCACCTGGCCATCCAGGGGCAAAACAACTCACTGAACCCTAAGCCAAGGGCCTGGGAAGGACAGAGGCTGCTACGCCTGTTCTCAGACTCATTCCCACCCCTGACCCTGTGGACCTGAAGCATTCGTGTGAGCCAGGCCCTGCCTTCATCCGGCAGAGGCCACCATTTGTGCCATACCCACTGCGGGCACCCTGGGCCGGCCTGGCCTCCCTGAAGCAGTACTCAGACCCTCTCCAGAGAGCCCTAGGCCTCCCCTGATCCAGAAGGAAGTGGCATCCCTCCAGGGCCCCTCAGATGTCTCTCTCTGAGGTCTTATGTTCTAAAAGTGCTAACCCCCTCCAGAGTGGTTGGGGGACGAAGGGCAAGAAGGGATGAGAGGAGAGGGGCCCAGAGGCCACCCGCCCAGTGGGCACATCACTAGGCCCGTGGAGACAGCGGCCCTGTGGGTTTTCGTCCCTTGCTGGATTGGGGACACACCCTGAACCTGCGGTCCCCTCACCACCCACACTTGCTAGGAAGAAACCTGACACATTACGTGGCTCCCCTGTGGCCGCGTGGGCACTCAGCTAGGTGGACCCTGTCTGCCTCCCAAACCCGTGCCGTGCTCTGGAGGGCTCGGGGCCACAGGTGAGACTTTCACATCCAGGTGAGACTGACGGACTGAAAACCAGTCCCCATTTGGGCTGAACCTTGACATGACCGTGGTCCCAGAGCCCTGGTGCCCATGCAGCTGGCTGTGCACCCTACCTTTTGGAGAGCGGAGGGGAGGAGGTGTGTTTGCTGGGAGCCTAACCCAGGTCCTGCCCCCAGCTCAGCGGGGTCAGGCTGAGGCCAGGTCCCGGCATCCCCTCCTGAAGGGGTGTTTTCTTTTCAGTTTTCCTTCTGTGTGAGGACTCGCTTGGGGTTTGGATGTGGGTTTTGTTTTCCTTGCACACCTTTGCATGGCCCAGTGCCACTAGTCTGATGAGCACTCAGTGCTCTTGGCTGATGCCCTCATTGCCCCCAGGGATGTGCAGCAGGGTGACAAATAGGCCGGAGCATGTGGGTCCACGGCAGGGAGGACCCCACGTCCGGGCACTCTCCCTGCTACCTGCACTTCCTGTGAGTCCCCTGCCTGTTCGCTGAGCAGATACCGGGCAGGACCCCGGCCCCAAGCACATGCCACCCTGAGCTCAGAAGTTATGGGGAGGCACCTTCAGCAGAGGGGTGGGGGTGACCCTGGCTACATCAGCCTGGCATTTGAGCTTAGAACTTTTACTTAAGGAATGTCCTGCAGCCCCTAAACATAGACCCATCCTCAGACTCGTGCAAACTCGGAAGCTGAGGACAAATGCACAGTCTTGCTCACCATTTCCTCAAATAGAGTTTTTCAACCATGTCTCCTAGTGAACCCCAACTTTAAAACGGCATAGAGGGTCTCCCAGAGTGCTCAGGTGTTCCTTAGAAGCTTCTAAAGCAAGTTGTGAGAGACTAATAGCTGTAAAAATACAAATATATAGATTATATATAGTTATATATATATATTTAAAGAGATATCAATATATATACAAAATTACTGTACTCTCTGAATCTGTGCAAAGTATGATTTAAATAGCCCGGGCGGTGAGCGATGCCTAATGCATGAACGCACATGCCTGAGACCTGCCTTCCTAACCCTGCACCGTGCACGGGGAGGCTGGCTCCCCTTCCCAGGACTTCTGCCTCAGTGGACAAATAAGAGCCACCGGGGCCATCCTGTCCGCCGGGAGCCACCGCTGTCGGTTTCGTGCTGAGACGTCGCACAGAAAGCAAGGCCGGCAGTGTTGGGTGTGGGCTGTGTGCTACTTACGAGGAAGAAAGCACCATGCCTTTTTTTATTTTCAATAAAATTATACTTGTAAAGATGGCTGCTGGTTGTCCTTTGTGGCAGGGGCTTGGCCTGGGCAAGGGGTCAGGAGGAGAGAGCAGGCGGGGTGTAGGGGTGGGGGCCTTCCTAGGGGATCAGCTAGGAATGGTGGGGCTGGGCTGGGCACCTTGCCTGCCTTATTCCTACGTGGTTTTGTCCAATTCCCCAAGGCCAGCATTTGTGAGATCCTGAGGTGCCAGCCCTGCCCTTCATTCCCCCAGCCGGCCACCTTGATCCTTGACTCCATGGAGAAGGGGTGACCAACTGTCCCAGTTGGCCTGGAACTGGGAGGTTGTTCCAAAATGTAGGACTTTCAGGGCTAAGGCCAGGAAAGTGCCAGGCAAAGGGGTCAAGCCAGTCACCCTGATTTGACAAGTGCGCTTAGGACTCATGGGGGGTAAGAATCCGTGGGCCCCGCTGACGGGGAGCCGCCTGTGGCCTGTGGCCCCTGCTGTGCTCAGACCCATGTCTAGACCCCAGCCCCTCGGAGTCTATCTGCAGCCCCTCACCGGACCAGCTTCTTGGAGCAGCAGGCTGCGTGGCCTGCCCTGTGTTCCCCGCAGAGGGAAACTGGGGGGCTTAGCCCACCTTGGGCTCGCCTGCTCCCTGCAGGGCGTGGGGTGTAAGTCACCTCCTGGGGCAGGGCCTCCGGTCTCCTTCCTCAGCCTCACCAGAAGCAACCCTCCTTCCCAGAGCTTCTGCAAGGAAGAGGTTCCTGTCTGACGAGCCTGGAGGGGTGGAGAAAGAGAAAACGATGGACCCTGCGCGTCACTGTTCCCACCGGGGAGTGAGGGGACAGGTCCGAGGTGGGGTGGGATGGCCACGTTCACGCAGACATCAGGAAACGGGAGGGGCTGGGGTCCAACCCCAACACCCAGGCACTGCACACAACCGAGGGAGACAGCAACCCGGACTGTCACCCCAGGGCTGGGGTGCTGCTGGACCCTGCCACCCCCACCTGGGTTCCCTATGGCTTCAGAGTTGGCCCGGTGGAGGCAACTAGGAGGGTCCCGTGTACCTGGAGTTGGGGGCATGGTCAGCTCAGTGCAGAGGCTCTGGGGGAAGCTCTCGTGACCCAGGCACGTGGGTCAGGGAGGTGGATGGGAAGTTTCTGCCAAGAGCCAGGGGCCATTCATGCCCGCACCTACCCCCCTGGGGCTCCGTGAGCTGTTGAAACATGACACTTGTCCTAGCACACAGTAGGCATGCTGTGAGTGACAGCATCATTGCTGCTATTGTCACTGCTGTCATTAATAAGACGCTGCCATCCTGGCCCTGGTAGAGCCCCTCTGCCCACTGCCCACCTGTAGGGACCCTCTCTTCGAGGTCGGTGAGGATTTGATGGGACACCTCTGGCCTCATACCCACTCCCATGCACCCCAGCCCAGCCAAACTCGTAGCAGCGAACCCCGAGGCCAGCCGACAGGGAGGCCGGGGGCGGCCGGCCTGTGTGTGAGGCTCTGCCTCCTGCAGGTACCGGGACAAGAACCAGGGCCAGCGTGGGGGACAGAGGTGGGGGAGAGCCGCATGGCACTGAGGAGCTGTCAGCATGGAAGAGAGCTGCAGATCCTCCTCGGTGACATGTCCCATCTCCACCTGGAACCTCGGAGGCTTTTGGCCACTTGTGCAAGCCCTGCAAGCCCACAACAGATGCTTCACCACCTGCCGCACTCATGCCTGCCCCCTGGGTCCTGCTGCTGCCCCTGAAGCATAGGACGCAGTGGGATCCACAGGTGACCCCGCGTGGCATCCAGAGCAGCAGCAGGGAGGCTCCCCTGTGAGGGGTTTACAGAAGACGACCCTGGGAGGTGAGCATTGACGATGCCAAGCGGTGGCCTTGCTGTGGACACCCTTACCCACCCTACCTGGCTCGTGACCGGCCTCACCAGACCACCGCATCCCCTCCTCCCTCACCCCCAGGCGGGCACTGAGCACCGTTAGGCTCTGTCCTCCCTCTTCCAAACTCAGCTCTCAGGAAAGCAGCCGACACAGCTGTGCCGCCCGGGTTCTGTCCCTGGCACCAACAGTGCCGCAGCGTCCGCCCGTTCCAGCAGCTCTGACTTCTTGGGCACCTCCCCCGGCTTATCAAATGCACGTGACTCCCAAGTTCGTACCTCCCAGTCGCAACGGGCCCCCTCACCTCCAGACTTGAATTCGTTGTACCGCACACTTCCTGGAACGGGCTTCTCCTCTGCCCCGCGAGAAGCTAGGTTCTCCCTCCACGGCCTCTCATCATCCCGTCCTCTCATCATCCCGTCCTCATCCCCACACAGCCTCCTGGCCCTCCTCCCTCCCTAATGGCCATCCTTCACTCATCTTCCACTTCACAGCTAGGCTAGAACGAGAGCCCCAGAGGCGTCTTTGCAAAGCCTAAGTCAGATCACACACGAGTTAAAAATTTGCCGACTTTTTTCACACATAAAATCAAAACCACGCTCCTTATCCTGCCTGGCTCACCGGGCCCTTCCTGACTTGGCACCTGCTTCTCTGTTACTCCTGTCCCGTCCCCCACCCTCCCAGCCTCCGCCTCCTTCCTCTGCCACCCTGGTCTTCCTGCTCCCCCCATATGCCGGCCCTTGCCAGTCCCCAGAGCCACTCTTCCGATGGTGGCCTTCTTCGACCACTTCTAGCCATCTTTCTAGCGCCTTTGTTTTCAACACAGCACTTCTTTCCACCTAAGAACGCTTGTTGATTGGGCAGGCATCTACTGTCTTTCTCCTCCCATGCCCGGCACAAGAAATATTTGTAGAATTAATTAATTGTGGGCTACCCATTTAATACCATACACACAGCATAAAGATAAGATAGCATTTTATTTCACATTACTATTCAGTCCGCACCTCACTGGGGGGTAAAAAATTTACAAACTGATGATTTACAAACGGATTTGCAAACTGATGGTATTTGGGCCTCTTCCAGTTGAACACGTCCCTTTTGAGTGACTTGGTCCCTTTGGGATAGATTGTCAGTCTGAGAGCCGTCTTCCTGAGTCTGGTCCCTCCAGGAGGCCCCCGGGCAGGTTCTGGTCTCTGGCATGGGGGGAGCAGGGCTCAGACCACACCGTGCCATCAGGGTCCTGGCAGGGTGCTGACGCATAGAAGCCTGCCTGGGTGACCGCAGGGCTGTGCCCGAGTCCTTCCAGCTGCTGGGGGTCACACGCCGGCCCCTGTGGCTCCAGCTGCAAATATCCAGGCCATAACGGTCTCTTTCCTGTGACCACAGGCTCTGCTCACCTTCCTGCTCTCTCAGCACCAGCCGCACTCACGCCGGCTGAGAGAGGATGGCTGGAGCCCGGGAGCAGGGTCCTGGTCGCAGCCACCGCCCCTGCCCCAGCTGCCGAGGGCTGCGGGCAGTTCTGGAACCTGGGGGTTTTATGCCACCACGTCTGGGGCTCCTCTGGGCGTTTCTACAATGACATCCTCACCCACAAGGGAGGGCCAACGTCCACCCAGCCTCTCAGCCTTGCCCTGCGTGCGTCTCCCTTTTTCTTTTGCCAATAATTCCCCAACGTGCAGAAGAGATGAGCTCCCTGCTCCCCTGTCCTGTCTGACCAGACCTTTGCCTACACCTGAACCTCCTCCTACCCCACGCCACCCATGGAGCGAGGCTGGGGCATGTGGTTTCCTGGGGAGGAATAAAGAACACATTTATTTTCAAAATACCAGCCCCATTACAAACACAAGGATGAGTTCACACCATGAGCAGTGCGATGACAGAACGCACCACACGGAGGAGGATGTCCCAGGGGCTCATTCACAGACACGTGGGGGGCGCCTGAGTCCCCACGGGAAGCACGGCAGCGGAGGAACGCCGGTGTCAAGAGAACGGGAGCCCAATCCCCGGCAAAGGCCGCGATTCTATCTTAGCAATACAGCTGTCATGCGGCTTCCCGTGTGAAGAAGCGCAGCCTTAGTGTCCAGCACACCAGGAGCAGCGAGTGCTGCTGAACGGACACCTGTCACCCCGATGCTTGTTCCCTCGCCGTGCTAAGTCCCTGACAGGCATCATTTCATGTCCTCTTTACAAAAATGCAGGGAGAAGGCAATGATCGTCTCCCTGGTGCAGGTCATGAAACAAGCTTAGCCAGACTGTGACTTGCCCATGTCCAGAGAGCAGGTCAGGGGGGAAGTCTCTACTTGACCTGGTTGCAGACAGAGCCTGTGTCATGTCCCTCCCATGCTCCTCCCACAGCCCCTGCCCCCTGCTGTCTGGAACTGGCTGAGTTCCTCTCCACAGGTCCCCCTCCCCCACACCCCCGCCCCCCAGCGGGGCCCAGTGATTGTCCTCACCTGGAGAGCTTCTGACCTTCAGGCTTGATTAGTCGCTGCTTTCTTTCTTTTCCAAGAGGCCACTTGAAGGAGTGGAAATCAGGGCATCTGCCAGGCAGCCCCAGGAGGCTCCCTGCCCCACGCCTGTGGGCAGGGGCCTGTCTGTACTGCATAACTGAAAAGCCAGCTCTTTGTTCAACCAAATCTCTGGCTTTCACCCCCGTCCTGTGCACCCCGCAGGGGGGCTCGCGTGGAGCCACGCCCCTGACCTCAGCTTCCCTGAACTGGAAGGAACCAGGATGGTAGCACACCGAGGAGACCAGCACCCCTGGTCTTGGCTCCCAGCCTGACACGGCTGCAGTGTGTGGGGGCAGCGCCAGGCCGGGGGGTACGCAGGACTGTGCCTGGGAGAGGAGGGCGGCTGTGGGGCTGAGAGCGAGGCACCAGGTCCCCCTGTGCCGCCACCGAGTGATGCTGGGAAATCCCAGCCCCTCTTGGGCCGTGAAATGAGAGGGTCCATCTAAAGTGGGAGGCAAACTGCAGGCGTGCAGGACAGGTAACAGGATTTCTGCGAGGTCTTGGGGGTCTTCCTACTTGGAAGACAGAGGTCAGCAGTGGAGCTTGGATGCCCCATCGAAGGCGTTTATACAAAAGGAGAAATTCGAAGTTCAAGTTCATCAAACGAAATAGGCGGTGGGTCAGGTTCAGGTCTACCTGCTTCTAGGTGGCCTGTTGGTCTGGTGAGTAGCAAAGGAACCAACCTATCACTTAACTACCAGAATTATGTATTAGAAAAAAACAGGGCTTTGGAGGCAGACATACATATGGATTCAGAATTTGCTCTGCCTCTTACTGAGGGACTCCTCCAAATACTCAGTCTCCCAGCAACTCACTTTCCTCATCTGTGATATGGAGCTAATAACAGAAGTGCCTACCTCACATCACTTGTGCACATTGGATGAGATCACTGTCACATGCCTGACATGCAGTAAACCCTCAGATATGGTAACTATGGTTATATTAATAACTCATTACCGGCACGGCTCCCTAGGGCCAAGTGAACCCTCAACAGGCCCCCAACCTAATAGAGTTCATCATCACAATCTTTAATTCATTAAATTGTATTCTTTCCCATAAAATTATTATATTAAGTGGAAAACTAAATATGATTTAATTTGTGAGCTATAATATTTTTCAAATAAATGAATTCCCAAAGCCTTGGCCAGGAAAGTGATGCTGGCTTGATGGAAATTTATGACAGAGAATCGATAAACAGAAACCCCGACCTGGCGGAGCTGCCTCAATAAAAAGCCCTCAGGTTTCTGTCCCATGTTCCTGGCACATTTCAGCCAAAAGAGCCCAGAAACCACAAAGTGGGGAAGAGAAGTTGACATTTATTGAGTGAAGCTCTGCCTTGGATACAGACGGCCTTCAGTCCCAGTCCCAGTGCTCCTACTGTCAGCTGCAGGACCTTAGGTAAGTCATTTAACCTCTGGTCTCAGTGGCTTCACCTGTAAAATGGGAACACCACCTGCCTCATGGGGAGGAGAGGGCGAAGAGGCATAAACATAATGTATACGAAGTGCTTACTACATAGGAGCTGCTCCATAAACGGTGGCTCTGAGGCTTCTCTTGAATACAATTCCCAAGAGGCTCACTGCTTGGAATTGGCCAGCCAGCCTTTTACTAATAACACCTCAGCCATTTCCCAAAGGGTTCAGCTTTCATCAAAAACATAGTTTGGTATCATTCCATTGAGTTCCAATCACTTCCTTCATTCTTCTTAAGACCATTACTATTAAAACACCCAACTGACCCAATATACATATTTGCAAATTGGTGCTATTAAAGAGGCATATTAAATGATCTGCACTGCTCAATGCCAGAGGCTCTTCCATCGCAGCTCACAAGAGTCTTGGTGGATAAACCATCTTCTCTGGCCTGTCTTTATTAGGAAAAGATGAAGTTGCTGTAAGCACTTGGTCCCAGATGAGGCTCAGAGATTTGCTGTAAGTAGTCTGATGCCAGGCAGAGTGACAGGCTTACACAGAGACGGCATACAACAGAGGACACACTCTTGGCTAATGACCAAGGCTTGGCACCCACTGGGTCTTGTAGGACTTGCTTCTGAGGAACTGGTTGAAGGAAAAACCAAGTGAACCTGCCACTGTGAGCTGTCCCCTCATGTGGTCTTCATACGGTGACAGCAGTCTTCCTGGAGGTCCACGGATTCTGTCACAATCTCCCAAACACCATCACAGTCTTCCCACTGTTTGAGCTATGTACCAGCCCCCCGGGAAGATGGGCAGGTAGTGCCATTTTACAGATAAGGAAAAAAGAGGTCTAGCGAGTTTGATAACTTGTCCAAGGTCACTCACCTAGTAAGAGGCAGGCCCACTGTAAACAATCATGGTCTCCACACATTCATAGATTTTGGCTCATTCCACCCTTGGGAATCTCAGAATGTTCTGTTCTCACTCTGAAACCAGCAGGATTCTGTGAGGGAAGGAAAACTGAGTCTACTCCTTGGCCCTTTTCCAAGCCAGTCCTGAGTAGGGGCCAGTCTGAATCAGGCACAATTTGTTGGATTCTGTCTGCCTTTTACTGTCAGGGCTGTCACCAGGGACTAGGGGTGAGGTAGCGGAGTCAAGAGCACAGTCCTAGAGCCAGACAGCCTGGACTCAAGTCCCAGCACTGCCTCTTCCTAGCTGTGTGACCTTGGGCGAGTAGCTTTAACAAAAACAAATAAATAACTGATAGCTTTTGTTGATGCTTACCACGTGCCAGGCACAGCTCAAAGCTCTCCCCTTGAATTCTTTTACTTCACCATCTCCACAACCGTATGAGGTAGAATGTGCCATTGTCCCCATTTGACAGATGAGGAAACACTAATAGTGAAATTTCAAAAACACCCTGAGGTGGTAGGGAAAATATATCCACGCTGAGTTCCTCACTGGCCTTCAGCTAGGCCAGGGGTCAGCAGGCTTTTCCTGTAAAGGGCCAGATGGTAAATATGTTAGGCGTTCGGGGCCACACAGTCTCTGTTGCAATTCTTCAACTCTGCCGCTGTAGCATGAGTGGATCCACAGATATCATATAAATGGCGGGTTGGGTTGCGTTCCAATAAAACTTTTAAAACACAGGCAGTCGGCTACGGTTGCCCATGGGCTGTAGTTTGCTGACCCCTGACCTAGGTGAATGGCTTCTCCTATTTCTTAGAGCCAATCCTATCACACGTCCATGTGTCCCTTCTTCCCCTGACTTTTTCTTCTAAGTGTCTGAGCCCCACTTGCTGGAGAGGCTGACATACTGAGGTTAGAAAGATGAGGAGGAGGAGGGGTGGGGAGAGAATGTGGGTGGGGGGCAGCACAGGACAAAGGAGCTTGCTGGTCTCCATCAGCCAGTAAAGAGGCAGAGTCCCAGCAGGGACAGTATGTGGGTCAGATTTGCAGGACAATGAGTCAGGAGCAAGGAGGGAGTTCTTCCCGGGTAGAATCAAGACCCCAGGTTGTGACCGGGATAAAGGAACAGGTCTGGACAGCAGGAAGCAAAAGATGGCCCAGTCGAGGGCCGACGTAAGGGCTCATCTCTGGCCCTTGATTCAAATACAAAGGGAAACTGAAGCAGAAGTCCATTCAAAGAATGAGGGAAAGAAGATGGGGTTGGAGAAGAAGCTACAGATGACTGTGGACCTTGTCTACTGGGAGGGATGGGACTACCAAGGACCTGGCTGCCTACGGCAGGGTGGGCTCAGGACTAGTGAAGAACCAGGCTTAGAGCTGAGTCCGGAGGGGGAAGCCAGTTAAACCCCCCACAGGGAAAGCAGCCATGGCCTCCTCCTCTGCACAAAGAGAGAACGTAACAATTTAGCCCTTGCTGAGTCTATTGGGTAACTCAAGAAAGACCTGTTGCTTAATCAAATCCATTCCATTCAATAGACATTAAACACCTACTACATGCCAAACCCTGGGATACAGAGACAGGACGTACCCTGAAAGCTGTCGAAGTTTACAAGTGTGATGAGTATATGCACAACTTTCTATAATATAAGATAAAGAGTTCATGGAAGATGTCCCAAGCGATTGGGACAGCGGAGAATTCTGACTGTGGGAAGCTCTTTCAGAAAGAGTTCGTTAGTAAATAAGAATGATCATTTCCATCCTCTCAAGATAGGGACACGCTGGTTCCCTGCAAGTTTTCATCAGAATGATACACTCCCTGTCTTTCTTGAGGACTTATTTTCCCTTGAGAAGCATGAAGATAATCAGACTTCCCAGAAGGAAAAAGAAGCCGCTTAATAACCAACATTAAGAAAAATAAAAAAGGAATTGTCTCAGGCCCTTACAGTACTTCAAGAGAATGGACTTCAAGTCAACTGTGTATTCTCTCCCGAGGATACAGGGAGCCTTCTCCTCAATAATTGTACTTTACTTTTAAGGGACATGAGAAGTTTTAAAAGTTTAGAAGAAATGGTTGTGAGGACTAAACTCTAGCTCTATAAACTGATTTTAAAAAACCCCAGGCTCACAAAGATAATAAAAAATGCATTTAATAGCATGTCAGTATACAGCTTGAATGTATATTAAGTCTTCTTTTAGTCAGTGCATTACAGGGGTAGAGAAGAGAAATATCATTGGGGAATGCACAGTCAAATGCTCAGTATAAGTGCTGATAAACCTCAGTGTTCTTACACTGTTAAAATTCTGTTTTATGAAACATAACTCCGGGTGCGGTGCTCTGTGCCAGAATGGTCCAGTATGCAAGCTACAGTTTTAAATTGAATTGTATACAAGGATTAACAAAAGAATAAAATTTATTATTCACAAAACTAAAGTGGTTATCATAAAGCTTACAAGAAAGTACGGCTTAGAACTAATGAGTTGAAAAACTAGTTTTAAAAATAATAAAACTTACTGGACAGTTTTGGAAAATGAGATTATAAAACAAAACAATTGGCACAGTTTAACCACCTAATTTCTAAGTGCACTTTGTAATGGTCCTTGCAAGCTGCCACTTTTCCCAGGATAATGACAAAAAGCTTCAGTCAAGTGTCACTGGCTTATGGTGACGGGTTTTTGTTTTGTTTTGTTTTGTTTTATTGCATTGCCAAGAGTGGATTTTAAGAAAAAACACTACAAAGGTTTCAAAAACCCTATTTATTCTCTATCATCAAAAATAGCAACAGGGGGACTTATACAACTTTTCTGTGAGTACCCACCAGTCTATTTTTTTTTTTTCTTAAAAAAAATAGAAGTTAGTTAAAGAAAAATGATTTGGTTTTTAAAAAATAATGTAAGGAAACACTTAATCAGATAGCCCAAGGAGTCATCAGAAATATGTGTAGCAAGAAAGCTTCGTTTGTGTGGCCCGCTCCGGCCTTTGCACGTCTTTTACTAAACTAGAAAGAGAATGTACAGTACCAATATGTTCCCCAACCTGCTTGGATCAAATTGTTTTTGTGATTAAACCCATTATTGCTAAACCAGAGTGTTGACACTGAGAGCCGAGGAGTCTGCTCATAGAGGGTAGAACTGAGAGGCGGCTTCCGAGGATTGGATTTCCACCTGGGCCATTTTGAACTGCGTGCACTGCAGCCACTTGCGCAAGGCCACCAGGCCGGCACTGCTCTGCGTGGAGCCCGGCAGTGTCCTTAGGCTGTGGTGGTTGACATTGTTCTGAATGGCCTGGAGGCGAAGCTGGAGTCCCGCGGATAGGTGCTGTCAAGAAAGGGCAAGACATTTATTTCATTGACTGTCTCTCTTCCTAACGTCACCGTCAACTCAGGGTGGTGGCCGGCCTGGACTACTTTTGCGGGCGGAACTTACACAGCTCAAGGGCCGTCTGGCCTGAAGAAGGCCCACTCTCAAGATTGGCAATGCTCATGGCAGGCGACATGGGCCCGTACCGTGTTTCTAGAGTCAACCTGGCCCAGATCCATCTAGACCATGCCATTCCCTTCTGGACTAGTTTATTGCAACAGAAACTTAAAGCGGACATCAGCGTACAGGCTGGCACCTGTACTTGTCCCCCTGGAGCTGGTCCACATGAGCCTAATGTCATGAAGTGGCCTGGTTCTAGGGCCAGGCTCCCTGGGTTCAAATCCTGGCTCCTCTGTGGACCACTTTAAGAACAAGCTTTTCCCACCTGTGTTTGGATTTCTTGTGGGCAAAGTGGGGAGAGTAACTTACTTCATAGGGTTTTTGTCAAGCTAAATGAATTAATAGAGGGTTGAGGACAGAGCTCGGCACCTAGGAAGTGCTCATTACATTTTGGTCACTCTGTTCTCATGTTCGTGTGCATAAAGAAGCTAGGTGGTGAGCTTTTCTTACTTTTCTCAGCTTTTCATCAAGTTTTGTTGGCCTCCTCCTAACAGTCCGTGCAATGCCAACCACCAGGTGACATCAAGCAGGGCAAGGGGCCATCAAGTACGCGTCAAGGTGGACATACAAGCACCTTTCACAACAACGAGTTCTGAGGTGAGGTTTTCAGCAGTGCCAACATCCCCACTGGGGGCTGCAAACAGGACTGTCTCCCTGAATCAGTCTCCCTGAATCAGGCACTGTTGTCAGCTGCATTTCTCTCTTGCTGTCTGGGAACCTTGAGACACACACTCCCTGCCCACCCCCCGAAAACGCTCCCCAACTCTGAGAAGAAATCTAGCAAGAAGGTTTCCATCTTCCGCCCCTGCCCCACCCATATCTTCCTAGCGTCACGGATGAGGCCCGGGTCACAGGCAGGGGGCCCCCCTTCCTGGCCCTGGGGCACTGTCCAAACAACTCTTCCTTCTGGTCCAACTTTTTCTAGGATATAAAATAATGAGAGGAGGGAAGATTCTTTTGAGCTCAATTCTGTCATTCATTCAAAGCTTTCCTTTCTTAAAAGAATTCTTCCCATCACAGAAAGTCAACTTCAGTGGCCAGGAAACAGCACTGGACATGCCTGGGACCAGATCCCATGGGTGTCCTCTAACGGTGTAATAGCTGCCCAGCCTCCACTCTGGTCAGGAGCTGAGCCATGCCCAGTCTCTGGGGTCCTCCCTCCGCCTCCTTCCTCATCAGCAGGGAGCAGCAGGACAGTGGCTCCTGCTGCCACCTCGGCCCACAGGCTCTTACCTGGCCCACAGGGTCTGCTGCCCTATCAGCCCCCTGAGACCAGGAGCAGGTGGCATTCATGTCTCTCCACAGCACGTGGAGCATGAATGGGCCTGTGAATGTCGTGATGTGCTCTGGAGGGAACTGAGCCTCAGGTCCGCAGGGGTGACTCACCTTGATATTTGACTGAATCATTGGCAACCACATAGGTATCAGCTGTGTGGAGAAACACAGAAGCTTCGTCATTACTGTTCTTCCTACATACGCTTTGCTGACTGTGAGGGACAGAAGGGCACAATGAATCCCTCCAACATCCCAAAAGGATGAGGGCCCCTGCTGTGGAGTTACTGTTACCAGAAAAACAGCTCTCTGAGGTCAAACCCTGCTGAGCTGGTGGCATTTGGAGATTAATCAACACCCCATGAGGGCCTGAAAAACACACTTCAGAGTAAATGACGGATTGTCTCTCAAATGCTACCAAGCATGGGAAATTAAATGTGTATTTACTTAATTAAATCCTCACTTTTCGACATAGAGACCTATGGACGCACTCAATAGCTTGGTGATTGCCTGAGGGAAGGGGAGGAGGGGGGAGGGAGAGTCAGAGGGGAGGTGGGAATGGGCACCGGATATATGGTGGTGGAGGGGGAGCTGATTCTGGGAGGTGGGCACATAATGCGATGCATGGGTGATGTGATGTGGACTTGTACTTCTGGAAACTATCTAATTGTTACCAACCAATGTCAGCCCATTAAATTTAACAATAAAATAAATAAATAAATAAATAAAAATAACAATAACAACAACAACAACAACAAAAATCCTCACCTTTCTTGAAATAGAATTTCCTCTGCAGATTTTTAGAACTGAGTTTCTGAGTAGCATGGTGACTCTATCTGCCCAGAGTCATTAAAAATAAATATATGTGTGTGTGTGTGTGTGTGTGTGTGTATTGCTGGGAAGCAGTTGAAATGCTTCAGTGACAGAAAAAGACAAGCCCGGAAGTTACCCGGAAGTGTTGGGTGAGAGATGGTGAAAGGGAGTCGGCCAGGGCTTTGAACAGTGTGGGCGGAGAGAGAGGCTGTCATTGCGCAGGCGTCTGGGGTGCCTGCCCTGCAGCCCTCTGCAGAGGCTCTTCCCAGAGGTCACAGGGTGCCCCACCATGTGCCTCCAGCAGCAGTTCTCTGCTAACTGCTTTGCTCGCTCCGCCACATTTCAGCCCGTCAGGATATAAGTAAACATTCCTGGCCTCCTAAACCCAGAAGTCGGGGACAGAATAATAGCACAGCATTGTCCAAAGTGTGTCCCACAGAACTCTAGTTTGGTGGGCTTCCAATGGGGTAGAGGACCATGGTCCAAGAAGTTTGGATCTGCTAGTTTACTTCAGTACTGCTTACATCTTCAAGATGTTAATATGCATCATATCATTTCATTCCATGTTCCTTCCAACCCTCTATTGCAACACAGTGGAGTTGTTATGGATTGAATTGGGTCCCCTCAAACAGATGCCGTAATCCTTGTCCACACAACCTCTGAGGTGACCTTATTTGGAAATGGGGTCACCGCAGATGTAATTAGTTAAGATGAGGTCATGCTAGAGTAGGGTGGGCCCTACTCAATACGACTGCTGTCCTTATAAAAAGGGGCAATCTGGACACAGACACACTCAGAGAGAACGCCATGTGAACATGAAGGCAGAGATCTACAAGCCGAGGGACACCAGAGACCACAGCACTCCCGAAGCCAGGGGCACAGGCTATTCCCTCACTGCCTCAGAGGGGGCCCGCCCTGCTCATGCCTTGATTTGGGGCCTCCAGCTTCCAGAATGGTAGAGAATAAATGTATGTTGCTTAAGCCACCCAATACGTTATACTCTGTTACAGCAGCCCTAGCAAAATAATACGAGAGCACCCAGAGAGCAAAGCCCAGGGGCAGGAGGTGGTGGAGAGGTGAGGAGGTGGGAGGGTTTCACATGATGCTGGAGGGGAAGGTTCTTAGGAGAGAGCCATGAAAAACAAGCTTAGAGAAGCAGAGGTGAGGCCTCCCGTCCTCTGCCCACAGGTCATGTGGGATGCCACATGAGAAGACTGGATTTTATTCCAAATTCAGTGGGTGAGCACCGTTCGCCATGAGCAGACTATACTGCAGCATGCCGGGGAAGGATGGGGGCAGTGGAGGCGGGGGCCAGTGTGGGCGCTGCCCCCACAGTCCCAGCGAGACCAGGGATGGCTTCTGGGATGGAGATGGATGCTGCCTGCAGAGGTCACCTGTCAGTGTCTGAGAACAGGTCTGCTCTTTGGAGTGAGGAAAACGTCAAAGTGGCAAAATGGAAGATAGTGAAGCAGTGAACAAACGAGAGAACCAGGAAGAGAGCCCTCAGGATGGGGGCAGGATATAAATGACCCCCTCTTTTCACTAGTCATGGTCATAGGTGCCAGTCTCATTCACTTCATCAAAACATTAAAAAAAAAAAAATTGCTGAAGTGATAAATTACATTCCTTTCTATGCTTTTGTTCCCAAGGCGAAATGCGACCGCTTTCAACAGTCTGCTGATGTGTATAATTTGCTAATTTGACTGCCAGTGATGTTCATTCCTAAATAGACTGTTTATGTTGCAGCCAGTTAATACTGAGTCTCTAACATAAATATTGTGTTTTGAAATGGAGTATGGCAGGTCCCAGAAGCTGTAATTGGACTAAAATGCAAAATACCAGGAAATGACACCCTCTCTTTGCCTCCCCCTGCCACCAACACTCATAACAAAACTGTGGGATTACAAATGTTGGTGCCAGATAAGGCTATGCTCTCTGGCACGTAGCAGAACTGGCTCATCTGGGCTTTCTGAACGGAAAAAAAATAAACGAAGCCAACTGCTTCCTCCCTACTGTCTATACATCAAGAACCACGCCCTGGGGATCCTAAAAACTGCAGACTTCCACTGACTTCTGACCTATTAATATTTGATATGGAGGCAGGCCCAGCTGTTGCTTGATAGTTGGAAAATACCTGAGCTAAGCTCTTATTAAGAATCCTGAGGGACCAGAAGGGCAGGGGCCAGGGAGCGCTGAGTACTCTGACCTTGGACGGGTACCTTGCCTGATGCTGTCCCTGGGGCTAAGGGGCTGTATGAGGCAATCATGGCGAACACTGAGGCTGGTTTTAGAAGAATTATTCCCATTGGTGTAACATCTGACCGTAAGATTCTAAAATACACTTACAGGGCCCTTAGGTTTGTGATTTACAAATCACAAACTTCAGGTTAAATCTCATTATTATTGATAGCATTATATAACCCGGCAGTCATTCTATTTTAAGAATGCTAATTTGACTTATTGAATAACATTCATTTCAATTCCCTTTTGCTAGTGGCTCCTACAAAGCTGTCAGTAAGAATTAGACCTATTTTATTTTAGGCTCTGTAATGTTATAAAGTTGGTTGGGGTTTGTGTGTGTGTGTGTGTTCTTTTGTTTGGTTGGGTTTTTTATTTGTTTGGTTTTTCCCTCCAGAAACAATTATCTGGAAAATTAAAGGACACTGAAAAAATAGGTTGTTTTTTTTTCCCAAATAAAAGTGATACCTTTTCTCTTATCTTGGTTCATGCTACAGGATAAATTGAAGACATCCTGCTTGGTTGGACTGTATTCATTTCACTCTCCATGACTGTCCAGCCCTCAAAATGAAAACTATTGGGGGGAGCCGGGATGGCTCAGTGGGTTGGGCACTCGCCTTGCAGAAACAAGGGACCGAGGATCGGGTCCTGGCCCCGGCCCGTGCAGACCCATATGCTGAACTGGGGAGTTCCCCCAGTTCAGTTCTCTCTCTCTCTCTCTCTCTCTCTCTCTGTCAAAAAACAATAAAAAAAAAAATTAAAACTATTTGTGAAACTCTCTCTTTCAGTAAAGATGGAGTAACAAAGCCCTGATATACCCGCCTGCCTGAAACAACTAAAATTCCAGATAAAGGAATGGTTTTCAGACATTGCACATCAGCAATGCCAGACAGTGATCACTGAGGAAGAGGAAGCAGACAAGGTGAGCCTTACAATTAGCCTAGCCCACTGCCTAGAGAGTTTTAGCCAGGAGCACAGCCTGTCAGTCTTCCTGAGTTGAGGAGATGGAGTCAGGTGTCCAGGAGGCCAAGTACTAGAGTTTGTAAGGCAGAGAACTAGAGAAGAGAAAGCTGCACAGAGAGAGACGAAGAAGTCTGAAGATCTATACAGGATTCCCCTTGAGGCTTCAGCTTAATAGTGATCAGCACACACATGTGTGAAAACTACCCAAGGCAGAAGAAAAACCAACCTGAAAAGATTAGAGGGAAAATTTTCTGGTGATCACATAGAGCCAGCAATAGTTTGTTTCTACTAGAATGAAAAAACCTTGTAAATCATAGAATACTGAGTAGAATACTCAGCTATTGCCTGAGTAGTGAGGAAATATGAGCCACAGACAAAATGCTACATTGATCTTACCTAACAAGCTTAAAAGCAAGTCTCAAAAGGATAAAACTGTTTCTAAGTAATTTAATTATGTCACAGAATACAGCTCAAGAAGCTTTACAGGAACACAAAAATATCCAGCCCCTAAGCTTAAGTCAAATTCAAAATGTCAAGAATTCAATTAAAAAAAAAAATTACCAGGCATGCAAAGAAGCAGGAAAATGTGACCCATAATGAGAAGAAAAAATCAAGCAATTGGAAAGACCCAAAAGTTACACAGGTAACAATTAGTAGACAAGGACAGTTATTATAACTATATTTAATATGGTCAAAGAGGTAAAGAAAAAATTAAATATGTTTAATAGAAGCACAGGAAAAAAAAACTAAAGAAAACAATGGCTGATGCTTTTCCAAATGTAATGAAACTATAAATTCACAGATCTAAGAAGCTCAACAAACTCAAGCAGAGGAAACATGAAGAAAATCATACAAATGTGTTTGATCATCAAATTGTTTAACAACAATGGTAAAGAGAAAAGTCTTAAAAGCAGCCAAAGGAAAAAAGACGTATCACAGATAGAAGAAAAAAAGTTAAGAATGATACAGCTTTCTTGTCAGAAACAATGTGAGCAGGAAGACAGTGGGACAGCAACATCTTTAAAGTTCTAGGAGAAAAATTTGAACTTAGAATTCAATACCCAGCAGGGGAAGCTGGGATGGCACAGCGGATTAATCGCTTGCTTTGCAGCCCTGGAGCCCCAGGATCGAATCCCGGCCCTGGCCCATGCGGACCCATGTGCTGAACTGGGGTGTGCCCCCGGTCGGTTTTTGCTAGGGCCTATGTGGGAGGCTCCCGGCCCGGTTCCTGCCCTGCACAGCTCCGTCTGTGCCCACCTGTGGAATGGAACTGTGTGGAAAGCTAATGCTGTCAACCGTGGAGACTGCTCTGGGCCCTTCCCCTTCTCTCTGTCTCTCTCTGTCTGTCTCTCTCTCTGTCAAAAAAACAATAAAAATAAATCTTTAAAGAACTCAATACCCAGCAAAAACATCATCCAAACTGAAGGCAAAGTAAGACTCTCAGACACTCAAAAACTGAAGAAGAAATTAATCACCAGGAGACCTGCACAGAACTAGTAAGGGAAGTCCCTTGAGCAGAAGGAAGATGAAAGAAATTAAGAACATTGAAAATGGCAATATAAACATGATAATAATAGCAAATATATAAATATCCTTTTAAATTTTCATCTCTTTAAGAGATGACTTTTTATAAAACTTGTATTAGTAAAGTGTATGACAATACCACAAAGCTGGGAGGTGGAAAATGAAATATACTATTGTACATTCTTATACAATAGTATAAGTAGATGAAATGGTATATTTCTTGAAGACAGATTGTGATAAGTTAAAAATGTACACTATACATTGTAAATCAACCACTAAAACAATAACTAAGACATCTAACTAATACGATAACTAAAAACCAAACTTCTAAATGGGTTCTTTAAGCAGTAGTTAGAAAATTTAGAGCACTAAACACTGATGGTTGAAAAAAAAAGAAAGCTCTCCAACTAAGGATCTCAGCTTTCATCTTAAGAAACTAGAAAAAGAAGAGGAAATTATACCCAAATTTTAATCATTAAAGACTCAGTCCAAAAAAGGCAGAAAAAGAGGGAATTGGGGACAAAGAACAGATAGAAAACATAGAAAATAAATAGCAAGATGATAGATTTAAGCCCAACAATATCATAAAACACATTAAATGAAAATAAAAGCCCCAATAAAAGAAAAAGACTGTCAGATTGGATTAGAAAAAACAAAAACAAAAACACTCAACACCCAACTCTATACTGCCTAATACATTTTAATCAAATAACTTAAATGGAAAAGAATGGAAAAGATATACCATCCTAACATTAGTCAAAGAAAACTGGACTGATTTTATTAATATCAAAGTAGTTTTCTAAGCAAAGAATATCCCTGAGGATGAAAAGAGCCATTTCATAATTTCAATTAAAGAGGACATAATAATCCTAAACATTTATATGCTTAAAAATAGAGCTTAACAATACATAAAGTAAACATTGTAGAGCTGAAAAGAAAGCCCCACAATTATTGTGATATTTCAATATCACTTTCTCAATAATTGATAGAGTAAGTAAACAGACGGAAGGACATGAAAGGTTTGCACAACACTACCAAAAAGCTTGAACCAAGTGACACAGAAACTATACCCAACAACAACCAAAGACATATTCTTTTGTAGTTTACACAGAGCATTTACCAAGACAGATGAAATTATGGGCCATAAAACAAGTCTGAATAAATTGTACAGACTCATAGATTCAGAAAACAAATTGATGGTTGCAAATGGGAGGGGGTTAGGGAGCTGGGTGAAACAGGTAAAGGAATTAAAAAGTACAAATTGGTACTTAAAAAATAGTCATGGGGATGTAAAGTACCACCTAGGAAATACAGTCAGTAATATTATAATAACTATGTATGGTGCCAAGTGGGTACTAGATTTATCAGGGGACTCACTTCATAAATTATATAAATATCTAGCCATGATGCTATACACCTGAAACTAATATAAACTAATATTGAATGTCAACTGTAATTGAAAAATTAATAAATAAGTTTAAAATAATCCAAATTATACAAAGTATGTTGTCTGACCACAATGGAATTAAATTAAAAATCCATAACAGAAATATCTTGGGAAATTCCCAAATATTTTGGAACTAAATAATATACTTATAAATAACCAGTTGGTCAAAAAAAAGAAAACAAAAGGGAAGTAAAAAAGTATTTTGAACTGAATAAAGTGAGAACACAACATACTAAATTGTGGGATGCAGCTAACCTAGTATTTAGAGGGAAATTTATAGCACTAATCACTTATATTAGAAAGAAAAAAATGTCTGAAATTAGTGAATTCCACTTCAACCTTAATAAACTAGAAAAAAAGAAAAGAGCAAATTAAATCTAAACTAATAAGAAGAAAAAAATAAATAGATCATTGAAACAGAAAACCAAGAGAGAAAATCAATAAAAACCAAACAAAAGCAAGTTATCACTGTGTTTTTTAATCAAATGCTCACTAAAATTGATAAACCTCTATCCACACTGAGCAGGAAAAAAGAGAAGTCACCAATCAACAATATCAGTAATGAAAGAAGTAGCATAGCTACAGAATCTACAGATATTAAAAGTATAATAAGAAAATATATGAACAGATTCATGCCAATAAACTTGACTACTCTGAAGAAATGTACAAATTCTTTGAAAAATACATACTACCAAAGATCATCCAAGAAAAACAGGTAACGTAAATAATCCTATATCCATTAAAGAAATTGAATCTGCAGTTTAAAACCCTCCTGCTAAGAAAATTCTAAGCTCAGGAAGTTCCACTGGTGAATTCCACCTAACATTTAAGATAAAAATAATACCAAATAAACACAAGGTTGTTTTGTTTTTAGAAAAACAGAAAAAGTGAAGGACTACTTTTCAAGAAGTAGAGGTTTGAACGGGAATGCTCATACACTGCTGATGGGAATTTAACAGGGCACAATCACTTGAAAAAACAGGTTGTCAGTTTCTCTAAAAGTTATACACCTAGCTATTCTCTCCTAATTATTGATCTAACATATGTGAAAGCATGTATCTACACAAAGACTTGTACATGAATAGTCATAACAGCTTATTTGTAATAGTCCCAAACTGGAACCAGTTTGATGTCCATTAACCAATGAATGGGTAAACAAAAGGTGGTATTCCATACGATAAAATATTACTCAGAAATAAAAAGAAATGACCTACTCATACATGGAACAACATTGATTAATCTCAAGATAATTATTCTGAGTGAAAGAAGGCAGAAAGAATATGTATGTACTGTATGAATCCATTTATGTAAAGTTCTAGAAAATGTACACTAACCTGCAGGGACAGAAAGCTGATTAGACGTTGCCTGGGAGTGGGGAGGTGGTGTACAGGGGGTGGTGGAATAGTAGTATTAAAATATGGGTACAAGAAAATTTTAGGGGGAAGCCAGGATGGCTCAGTGGGTTAAGCACTCACTTTGCAGCCCCAGGGACCGGGGATCGAATCCTGGCCCCAGCCCATGCAGACCAATATGCTGAACTGGAAGTACCCCCAGTTCGGTTCTCACCAGGGTGAGACCCCGGCCCAGTTCCTGCCCTGTGCAGTCCCGCGACCACCTGTGGAATGAAACTATGTGGAAAAACCGATGATGTGCAACTATGGAGACTGTTCCGGGCCCTCCCCCTTCTCTCTGTATCTCTCTCTCTCTCTCTCTCTCTCTCTCTCTCTGTGGAAAACAATAAAAAATAAATCTTTAAAAAAGAAAGAAAGAAAAAGAAAATTTTAGGGGGTCATGAATATCATTATCTTGATTGTAATAATGGTTTCATGGGTATAATGTGTGTCAAGACTTATCAAACTGTACACTTTATATATGTATTGTTACAGTATGCAAATTACATTTCAATAAAGCTGTGAAAAATAAAATCAGGAATGGTCATCCAAGTGTCAGTCACATAGTTTCTTTCATTATGCTAGATAAGCTCTGTCTACCCCAATTGAACCTACTACCTTGCAATGTTCGGGTAACAGTCAAGTTTCCCCTGAAAATGGGATGCTTTTCTTTAGCATTGTGTGAGTTAACTTAGAAGTGTCACTTATTAAAGATGGGAGTCAGCAAGGGGCAAAATAGTAAATTATAAGGTTCCAAACTGATGCACTCTGTGGTGAGGGTTGCAGTGATGGTGGCCGAGTCATGGAAGGTAAAAAAAGGAAGTTGTACAAGAAGAGAAAGGACAAAGAATTAGTGAGGCAAGGAGGTAGGATGATAAGAAGGAAAGGAAAAAAGAGAAATAGAAAGATAAAGTGAGTGAGAAACCAAGTTCTCCTTTACTCTTATCCATAAGTATGTTTCTGATGTCACTGGACAGACGACAAATTCTTAAATCACTTTCATATGCTGTATAATAGTTCAGAATAGTAATGTTAGAAACTAAATTAATTTATCTTAAGGAAAAGTATCAGCTACTGTCAAATGATCACAAACTATTTTCCTTTCTTTTCTGGTTATCTTGGGGACAGGTGAGGTAAGGCACCTCCAATGGGTCATATTCAGGTCAATGTTCCCCAGTAATATTTTAATTGCTTGTGTTACATGCAGTCATGTCTGACATATTTAACCTAATTAGCGTTGGTCACCTTGATGGAGCAAGAGCAAAAATAACACAATAACCATTTGGTAAAGCATTGTTACATGAGCCCGAATCCTCCAGCCCCAACTCTCAGTGTTAAAACTAAATCACTTTTGTTTTCCTGTTCAGAAGATACGTTCAAAATCAATGCACATTTGTTTTTAGCAGCAAGAAAGGGTCTATAAAAATCTTAAGATTTTCCTACCTTAACAAAAATTGTTGAATTGCATTCTTGCAATGCCTCCATTAAACTAATCACATGGAGACACACCATTTCTACCATCTGAAACAACAAACATGAAAATCAATTCTAGTCCCAGTAATATAGAAACATGCACGCTCTTCTGCAGCCACAGGGAACCCATGCCCTGCGGCCTGTTAGGTCTGGCTGTACGATGACCACAGAGGACGACAGCAGTGATGCTTATTTACCTTTAAAATTTCATCCACAAATGGAATTTTTGCAGCCCCAGAGTGTTTTCAATCGCCATGTCTTCCTCCTCTAACTTGGGGCTGCCAATGGCATTCAGGTATTGATCTCGCTAACCTGCACTGCACTGTGATTCATAACCAGAGGATCAATGGCTTCTGCTTCCTTCATTTCCAACTGCAGAACTTTCTGAGCTTAGGTACTTTTCTCCATTTATTGATAATCCTTTCTCCAGCATTTCATCATCACAAGTGGCTGTTTAATTTACTGCCTATCTGTCTTTGAGGCTTTGTTCTCCATGGAACAAGACAGCCATACTTACAACAGTTCAAAAGTACAGTGGAGATGACATCCTTTGTCAGAAATTCCTAAGGCTGGATAATTAAATACTCCAGGGGGATTTTACCAGATTGGTTTATGTGGTTGGAAAAATATTTCAGAATAGAATTAATTCAAATTCATTTATTACATTAAGAGAGCTTTAAAGGAGAGGCATTAATGGGATTGGAAAAGAAGCGACAATAGAAGGAAACTCTGAATCTCTAGCTTAAGTTACAAGTCTCAGGTTCACGGTCTGTAAACTAACAGAACAGAATGTTTCATCTCTAAGACTCTATAATCCAATAAATGTAATTAACTCCAGAGCAATCAGCCAAACATTTTCACATACATGTCCTTTAAACTGAACTCAAACATCTCTTGACACACAGAATTTCCTTATAGCATCAGCTTCTCTAAAGAAAATAGTTCCACTGAAGGAAATGCATAATCCCTTTTCCAATTCGATCTAAAAGAAACTATTTCCTAGACTAATATTTGATCCAAAATAATTTCTGGAATGCCTTTTGTGGACATTGCAGATCTGGATTTCTGAGCATGTTGGGGTCATCTCTATGGTGTCCTACCAGGTCCCTTGCTCCTCACAGACATGAATTTGACCCCTAACCAAGACACTAGCTGCTGCTTTCAATCCTCCAAAGCAGTGAACCAAACAAAAGGACTCTCCTGTAAATTCCTTCCATACGCCTTCCGACCCTGAGCCCACGAGGACTAATCCAGGCATCCAGGCTTGTTCAGTGAGGTGGGCTCATGCTAACCATACCCCAGGCACTTTCCAGTGAGCTCTGGAGCAGCCCCTCCTGGTGAGCCATCCACATTAAAATGGAACTGCATTTCGAAGACTGGGGAACTTCCGTCCTCTTGAGCAACTCAGAAAGGTGAGGCTCGTTGTATGAGCTCTGAGTGCATGAGCACCTGTGGTAGGTCTGTTCTTAAACACCCCCTAAAATGGACATAACTGGCTAAAGTTTTTCCAAATTGCCTTGGAATCCAAAAACTAATATGAATCTTCCTCCTAACTCTCTG
The DNA here is from genome assembly GCA_004027555.1 of Craseonycteris thonglongyai. Classification (NCBI taxonomy): domain Eukaryota; kingdom Metazoa; phylum Chordata; class Mammalia; order Chiroptera; family Craseonycteridae; genus Craseonycteris; species Craseonycteris thonglongyai. The sequence goes on along the minus strand of PVKE010014143.1, from coordinate 9,357 downwards.
AATTTATAGCACCAAAATAGCTGTTCAAGGTAGAAATGTCATGTACTTTCCCTTTAGCACTAGGCAGAGAAAGCAAAAATTGTTCTTATTGAATTGACTTCTTTGCTTTGTTTTTCATTAAAATCCTTATGCAAGTAGAACATCCAGTTTATAACATAAACATTCATCAATCCATTTACACAATATTTACAACTGAGAATTCTGAGGCAGGCAGTGTGAGGACTGCAAGTGGTTTACACATTGTGAGATTCTGTCCAGGAGGTTAAAATCTTATTTGTGAACTCACCACTTTGTTGTGAGCCATCAGCTGAAGGATGCTGGGTGTTACTCTACTCCAGAACTCCAGTGCCGTCAGGATGGCTGTGAAGCTGAATTCATTCTGACTTTGGACATTTGTAGCTACGGCACTTTGTTCACAATACACAGTCCAGAGCTGAGCAAAGATAAATGCATGGAAGAGGGAACACATGTGCAGCACGGAGGTCTGAAGAGAAACAAAGGGAAAAGCTGTTACATCCAGTGGGCTGTGTGCTCCACGGAGCCTTCCTCGCATGGCTTTGGCCTTCTGAGGAGCACAGCCAAAGCACTGCAAATCCAAGTGATCCAAGGCTGAAGGAGTTGGCTCCAAGCTCCAAACTCGTGATCCATCATCGTAAGACAAGCCGTTCTTCACTCAGTCAGTGGAAGTGTGCTTGAGAACAAATCCTCTTTTCAAAAAGAAGCCACCTTAGTTTGTAGAATAAGTCTATCCACTCCATTGCCCTTTAATGAAAGGCCTTTAAAGAAACTGACATTCCCATCCCTAATCTATACTAGGAAGAATAATAATTCCATCATTTTAAGGCATTTCCTCATCTGTAACATGGGGACAACAGTACTCTACCCCAAGAGCTGTAGTTAGGGGTAAATGAGGTGATATACATGAACACATTGTCAGCCCTTAATAATTATACTACTAGTAGTAGTAGTAACAGTAGTAGCAGAAGCAAAAATACTAGTGGTTAGCACTGATTAAGTGAGCACCTACAATGTCCCAAGTACTGTGCTAGAGACTTTTCATAGATCATTTCCATAATTGTCAAACCATCCCCTCATCTGTTGTATAGATTTAAAAAAAAAAAAAATGAAGCTCAGAGAGGTTAAGTAACTTTTTCAAGGTCACAAAATTTCACCAAGTACCGTCATTAGGAATCAAACACAGATCTAAGTTGAAATATTAGAAATTGTCTAATTCCTCTTGCAAACATCATTCAGGTCACGTGGATGGGTGCTATATTTTTTCATAGACTCAGCTTGTCCTGGCCCGACCCATCATGACCTCTCAGAATTTGCCTAACGTTGGTTCCTCATAGCTGATTAGCACCAATGTGTCTAGTTTGCTTGTACTGGCCCACAGTTGATGCCTGCGTTAGGTTCACTTTATTCCCTAAAGCATACCATCTATCTCTACAATTTAGAGTGTTCCTCTGTGTAGGTGATTCTAATGTCTATTGCAGTGAGTCCCTGACTGGCCTTCTTATTTTCATTTTGTATCTTCATATAGCCCTAGAGATTTGAGTTGAAAAGATAGTGCATAAAGAAATAGATGGAGCATTAATTTTCCTCCACTTCGTATCTGATTCTAAAAACTGCTCACATGATTTTTATTATATTTCCAGCCTCTGATTTCTCTCATTATTTTGAAACAGAAATGCCTAGGCAGCTAACTCTCGCTTGCCTCCATAATTTATCTTCATAACAGTAAACCAAAAAAACAATTTAGGGGAAAGAAAAGATAGTCTGGGGATTTAAACAACTTTACATAAGACATTAGCACAAAGTTGCTTTTCTAATGTCCACAGCAGGGCCAGTGATAAGATGCATTTTCTTCTCAGAAGAAACATAATCGGCTGATAAGCATTTCCATTAGCAATTTCGATGCATATGGTCTTAATCTTGCAGAAATCACTTACCTTTGATTGCTCTGGAAATCCAATCAGGATAACAATAAGATGGTCTGCAATATGGGAACCTGCATCCAGAGGTATGGGCAGGCACGGAGAGGAGGCATTTAGACACACTGCATTATGAGTGAGGGACCCCAGAAGCAGCCAAGACAACAGCCGGATGTGGGAGACGCACTCAATGAACTCCTTAGGTCTATTAGAGAAGGAAGTGTTAAAGATGATTTTATGTTCTGTTTCACTGAGTGCTCACCAAATGCTTACTGAGGGAAGGGATTAAAAGTGTGGTCTTGCAGACAATTATATAAACTAAAACACCAAGGTGACAGAGTGCTAACAAATGGATGTGTCTGCTTTTCTTGTTTCCCACTCTAATCCTAAATCTTAGCTTCCTGAGCAGAGAGCAGCTGTTGGTGACACAGGACTAAACACCATTCTTCCACAAATCTGGCTGTCTCTCTGACTGGCGTCTCTTGCTAAACGCTTTCCTCTCAGAAAATTTGACATCCTCCATTTGAGAGGGGAAATAGAGGAGGAGACAGATCTAACAAGCACAACACCACCCATTTTCCTGATCTCCAGTAGTTTTCTCCTCCTCCTTCCCTCCCTCCCCACAAACCTTTTCACCAGCCAGAAGCTAACTATGCAAAAGAGCAGGCTGGAGGCTCCTCTGAGTTCCCAAGTCAACTGCTCATGGGCACCACTCTCTTCTTAGCCTCCCTTACAGGCAGGATTCAGGGCTCACACCTCCTTGCACTCTATTCCACCTCTGCTATAGACTGTGCTCCAGCTACAATCTAAGCTCCTTGAAGGCAGAAGCTTATGTAAGTGCTCAATAAATACCTATCAATTTATTTATGGAGTTGGAATTAAGAGTTAAAATAGTTCTAAGCTCCAAGTTCTCATCATCCATCAGGATGTCTGAGGTTTTTGTAAATGGGCAAATTTCTTTTATTTGGCAGCATGTCACGGAGTGCTCACACCCAAAAATACTGCTGGGTTAGCAAGTAAGTATGGAGACAAGGTTCGAGTTCCATCTCCCATGCCAATCATATGTCACTCCCATAAATCTTCAGTGCATTCATTAGCTCTCACCAAGTCCCAGGAGGCTCAGGGTGATTCCAGCCTTATTTACCCTCATTGCTGGAATAATAAGGCTCTTACCCTTGTTGCATTGCAGAAGGGGGATGATAGAGCCAAGGCAGATAGCGAATCACAGCTTTATTATCTCTGTGGTTGCCCCGGGAGATTTCCATGGCTGCAATCTGAGCCAGCCCAACTTTGAGGTGTCCACCAAAGGTGTCTTCATGCAGAGGCTGGGAACATGTCTTCATGTGGCTCTACAAAACCAAATGGTGTTCTGTGACTTGGACAGAACAGTACCTGGAGACAGTCCAGGCCACTCTTTAAAAAGATCAGGCTGTCATTTCCACACCTTCTATCACCACTCCCAACCATATAGCCATTGAAACTTCTTCAATGGCTTCCCCCGTTCTTAAGATAAAGGAAAAAAAGAAATTCCTTAGCATATCCTAAAAAGCCTAGAATGATCTAGCTTACTATAGGCCTGTGCACCTTACCCCTCATCCTCACAGTCCCACTTACCCCTCATCCTCACAGTCCCAGTTACCCTCATCCTCACGGTCCCACTTACCCCTCATCCTCATGGTCCCAGTTACCCCTCATCCTTAAGGTCCCAGTTACCCCTCATCCTCATGGCCCCCCTTACCCCTCATCCTCACGGTCCCACTTACCCCTCATCCTCACGGCCCCACTTACCCCTCATCCTCACGGTCCCAGTTACCCCTCATCCTCACGGCCCCACTTACCCCTCATCCTCAAGGTCCCAGTTACCCCTCATCTTCACAACCCCACTTACCCCTCATCCTCACGGTCCCAGTTACCCCTCATCCTCATGGTCCCACTTACCCCTCATCCTCATGGTCCCATTGCTGGCCTTCACTTGTGGTGCTCTCTCTACCTAAAATGCTGTTCCTGCCTTTCTTTACCTAATTAACTGGGATTTTAGCTCAAGTCTCACTTCCTCCAGGAGCCTCTCTGACCTTCCTGGCTAGGTGATATCATCCTTTTAGAAGCTCTCATGCTGCTGTCCATCCCATCTACCCTTTCTTCAGAGCAACTGTGAAAGTCACAATGTTACTTTAGTTTGTATGAAATTCTCATTAAAATTGGCCTCTACTATCAGACTGTAAATGAAGTAAGGGCAACTATTATATCTGTTTTTGTTCATCATTGTATCCCTAAATGAATAGAACAGTTCCAGGTACCGTATTTTCTGGCATATAAGACGACCCCCTAATTTTACAGTTAAAACATAGGTTTAGGCCTATATTCGCTGTATAAGACTACAGCCTCGGAAGTGGGGGGTAGTCTTATACATCAAATATAGGCCTAAACCTATGTTTTAACTGTAAAATTAGGGAGTCGTCTTATACGCCCGGTCGTCTTATACGCCGGAAAATACGGTACATTATAAGTGCTCAGTACATATTTGTTAAATTCATTTAGAAAAATGTCTTTGCTCCCAGTGGCTTAGTGAGTAGAAGGAGCACTGAACTGACAGTTGAGACCTAGGTTCCAGACCCAATGTTACTTAGTCACATAGAGTTAGATAAGCCACTTGCCACTTGACCTTTCTCATCTGTTTGCTAATACAATGTAAAATCAAAGGAGGAGGGGAGTTATATCCCAACTTTTTAACATCAAAGTCATTTTTAAGTGCTGGCAACCAGATTCAGCAATCAGTTACCCGGGTATGATGAAACGTTAGGGGAGCTTACTTGGAAATGACTGAGCTTGAATATAGTGTGAGAACTCATCAGTTTAACTTTTGATTCTATTTTCCACCTAGCATTTGCACATCTATCGCTATCCCAAGAAATACTTGGATCACCTGAGCAGAGTCTGGTACCTGAGTTGGGTAATGAATAATTTTAGCTGATGACCTTCTGGCATGACTAAATCCTGTTTATCAAAAAGGAATCATTTAGTGCCAGATTGCAATCTGGAGGCTCACTGGTCCACGTTTAGATTCTCTTCTGCCCTCTGTCCGGGGCCTTCCTCAAATCTCTCAGACTATCAATCTTTAGTTCCCTAGTTGACTCATGGAAGGGAAGTTGACTTGCATCAGCAATTTATTCTACCCTGCAAAACCATCAATAAGCTCAACAACTGGGATTTTGCCCATATGCAAATTAAAGTTTGTTCTATCCCTTGTCTTTAATTATTTTCTTAAAGAAGATAGGATCAATGGAGGTAAAAACCATAAATGGCTTATGTTTGCATAATATGTTGCAGTTTACAAAAGTCTCTTCACATGCAGTATTTCATATCAAACCTTGAATAGTCAGGGGAGGTGGGTATTAGACTTGTTTTGCAAAAGGAGGAAACAGAGGCTCTCAGTAGTTCAAAGAGGCTTTGTGGCATGGTGAAAAGCTAATGGTTTCGGAGTAACTCTAGTCTTAGATCAACCCTGACTCCACCACTTATCAGTAGTGTAACCTTGAGCAAATTACACCACCACCTCAGGCCTCAGTTTCTACATTTGTAAAATGGGAACAACACCTTAATAGGGGCATTGTGAGAATTGAATAAAGGGCAAAAGTAAAGGCAGGCGCATAGCTGATGCCGTGTAAATACCCTTTCCTTTGGCCTTTCCCTCTTTGCACAGGCAGAACTCGGTTCTTCTGACTTCCCAGACCTGGCCACAGTAGAGCATCAGGTCTGTCTGCTTAACTGTCTAAAAACATCTCTGTGTTTCGTTACCCCAGACATGAGCAGATGTAAGCACGCTTACCTTCAGCTTGGTTAGAGTGTGCATGTCTGCCATGAAGTCCAGCACTTCGCTGATGTACTGCCGCACACACTCCATGGCCGCTGTCCCACACTGAAACACAAGGACACGGCTGGGTGCACTCACGCTCTGAGGCGCGGCCTCCTTTAAGCGGCCTCCTTTTCTGCCCTGACGGCCCTGATGGTCTCGCTCTGATCTCATGCTGTTTCCTAATGAGTTGTTTCATTTTCTGGATTTCTGAGAGTCATGGAGTCAGAAATCACTCCATGACTCACAGCAGTCTGTGATGGTCTGCCCACAGTTGGAACAAAAAACTGATGAAAGGTTTGTGGTGGGGAGGAAAGAAACAGGGACAGCCTGGGAGACAGGATTTCCATACTTTCATCCACTGGGTGATTTCACTGGTTTTATTTAATTGTTTTGAAACAGGTTGGTACACAGAAATTTAGCCTATGTAAAACCACTAATATCTGTCTTTGTGACGTGAATCACCCTTAAACTACAGTAACATTTTACCACTCTAGGGACTCTTAGAGACACAAAAATCATGTTTCCCAAATTCTACCACCTGAATCTTGACTCTTTCTCTATTAAAGTATATAAACAAATTTCATGTTTGCTGAGTCAAAGTAATTATATTCAAGTAACGTCACAGCTTAACTCCTACACATAGTGGGTACACTATTAAATAGGTAAGTGTACTACAGTCATGTTCTTGCTAGGGACAAAGAAAGAAATGCAATAGTCTCCCCCAGATGCCAGCAATGTGTTTGGGAAGTTTTAAGGGAGAGAAAAGCATGCTCTCTCCAGGCAATGCAGCGAATTTAGGATTCTAAGCAAGGAAAACAAAAATGAAGACAGGCTGCTACATCAAAGCGGGATGAGAGAACCCGCCCATCAGGCCGGTTATACTGTGAATCAAAAGCTGGCAGTCTTTGAAACCATCTGAATACTATGCTAAGGCTTTTCTTAGCTTTCTTTAGGAAATCTGGAACATTATATCCTTAACTAGCTCACTCAGTCAGAAATCATTTTCCCATATTCATGTAAATCTGCATGGCACTGAACTGTATCACCTTCTATCTCTTCTAGAATGTTACGCCTGTCAGTTCCTCTGACAAGGTAACAAACAGTAAAATAAGGTCATTAGCAGCTCTGTCAAGAGTGTTTTCCAAGCATTTCATACGTTCTAAGGTTTTCTTCTTTTAATTTAAATCAAGTGAAGGAATTATAAAAGGTTATTGTGTTCCTGCTTTTGGAATATTAATCCTTTAGTGCAAGAAAGGATTTCCCCCCGATTTATTCCATTTTCTCTGACCTTTCACATGTCATGCAAATAGAAGCATATACTCTGTTCTCGTAGTTCTTGGAAGGGATTTGTTTCTTTCACAGGCAATATTTTATACCATTTCAAGTAGGCAAATGTCACAGAAAATAATTGCTAGGCATATTATTCAATACTTGTCTTTGAAGTTTAAATTGCAAAAACTGAGAGCAAAGAATTTACTATTACCCAGTTACTTCTGCTAGAGATAACAACTCATCTAATAAAAGCCTTTAAGTACACTTTATAACCAGGATAATCTTAGTGAGCCATCTACACTTGTAACACAAAGCATATCATTTCCAATCCCATTCCCCTTTTTTTGCTATGCAAAACATAAGTATAACATTAGATGTGTTATTAAAATAAAAAACAGAGTCAAGCTCCACTTGTTTCAGAAGGCCTATATTTATTTCAAAGAAAACTGATGGTAAAGGTGTTGAAAATGTACTCTAAACTCAAAAACATGATCTGAAGAGAATCATAGCCAATTCTTCCTCAAAACTTATGTCTGGTTTTAAAGTTACATTGCTTAGATTATAAATATAACATGTTCAATGTGAAAAACTTGGAAAATACAAGTTAAGAAAAAGAAAAAATCACCATAATCCTAATTCCCATTCTTTACCTGTGAGACAGACACTATCAATGTTTCCTTCCAAGTTCTTTTGAATGTATATAATATACACACATACATGTAATTTTTATAGGGCTGAGATCATTTTTTCTAACCTGCTTTTAAATTAAGTCCACTATAAGCATTTTTCAAATTAATTAAATATTCTTTGAAAACTTGACTTGGTAGCCATATCATAGTCTATCTTAGAGATATACCTTATTTAAACAAAACCCTAATGTTGGACAGTAATTTTGCTTTCATATTTCTGCTATTTTAAATGCTGTTTTAATAAATATGCTTGTATAGAATTCCTTTTGTGCACATTTCATTATTTTTTCAAATATATATTCATAGAACTGTCAGACGTTCTTCAGTAAGGTTGTATCATTTTTCACTACCACCAGTAGCTTATAAGAATGCTTATTTCACTTAATCATCAAAAAAATTATTAAGAAAAACCTCCTGATTTGTTAGCTGACCTTAATTTTTATATTTTTAAATAGTCTAACATTTTATATTAATTTACAATTCCATGATTGCTAGTAAGGGTAAAAGGTAATGTTTTGAATGGCTTATTGGTCATTAGAAGGGGTTCTATATATGTGGATCCTTCAACTGTTTTTGCTTTATTGTTATTGAAATGTTTTGTCTTTTACTTGTGGATTTCAATAAACTTTTTATATACTAAGAATATATATATATATATTTAGTTATCACATAGGCAGAATTAAAGCAGGACTGGGCAGACTTTTTTAAGGGTAAGGGCTGCTTCTCCAAGTGTTGCAGTCCACTAGCTATTAATTTTATTATTCAGGAGGTCACCCCAAAATTGCATGGCGTCCACTGGTGGATCACAATCAAGGTCTTGCCCAGTCGTGTGTTAAACAATAAGGAAACCAGTGAGTGTGAAGCAGACACTGGCTAGCAACTCACAGAGGACCATTTATTTTCTTCCCTAGCATGCAACTAGACCACATTTCCCATTCTCCCTTCCAATTAGGTGTGGCCACGTGACTGAGGTCTAGCCAATAGAATGTGAATAGAAGAAATACGAATCACATTTAGAACTGGCCCATGAAAACGACCTTTCATGTACCATATTCTCTTCTCTTTTCCCAATCACCAGCTGATTATAGAGGTCTGCACATGAAGGAACCTGATCCCTAAGTGTTCACATGGAAGTCCTCTTCCCTCTGCTAATCAGGAAACCCATTTAAACTTCACATGAGCAAACAATAAACTTTCTGTATGTTTTTGCTGAGAACTGGCATTTTTTTTTTTCATAGCATTTTACATTACCTTACTTTTAAGAATCTAAAAAACTAAGTCTATGGGAAAGCTGGGATGGCTCAGTGGGTTAAGTGCTCACTTTGCAGCCTCAGGGGCCGAGGATCGAATCCCAGCCCCGGCCAGTGCGGACCCATATGCTGAACTGGGGAGTACCCCCCAGTTCATTTCTCACCGGGGCGAGACCCTGGCCCAGTTCCTGCCCTGTGCAGCCCCGCGCCCACCTGTGGAATGAAACTATGTGAAAAAACCAATGATGTACAACTGTGGAGCTTGTTCTGGGCCCTCCCCCTTCTCTCTGTCTCTGTATTTCTCTCTCTCTCTCTCTGTCAAAAACAATAAAAATATATCTTTAAAAAAAATAGTCTAG
>PVKE010014142.1:0-35422 GCA_004027555.1 Craseonycteris thonglongyai | reverse complement strand
GAGATGACAAAAGGAGTGGAGGAGGGATGGGGAAGGGAGTGAGGAGGGATAGGGAAGGGAGTGAAGGGAGGGGGCACAAAATCCAGACCACTTGGCTCAGTTGCCTCTCTTATGTGGAATAGTTCCTCCTGGAGGAGGTTCCATGCTGTGGGCTGGATTCTGAGCATTTTCTATGAAAATTCTGTGTCACATGCAGGATCTATATGTGCTATGTAGATATGCTGGGCCTGGTACATAAATAGAATAAAATACAGGCCCCTTGGTCAGTCATTATTAAGACTGACAGCAGAGACTTAAACCAATCCAGCAAGAGGCGCTGTGAGGTAAGGGTCTGAGCCGCACACCTGTGAAGCTGGCCCTGGGCACACATTCTCCGCTCCCCTGGGTACAGCAATGGGGAGGTTGGACAGAAAGAGACAGGGCATTTGACAATCACAACCTTTACAGTCTGGCCTCCAGGTGTGGCCTCATACGCCCATATCAGGGCGAAGGCCTCTCTAAGTCCCGTGCTGTCCAATCGTGTCAGCAAAACAGCAAGGAAGGACAGAGTTCCTGTCCAGGGAGAAGAGAGGGGCTGAGGCCAGAGGGCTGGGCTGGGGCACTCATGGGTCTTGTGGGTGAGGAGCTGGACGTGGTCTGAGGTGTCCACCTCATTCCCCTCCCTCTTCTTTGGAGCTGAAGTCTGGGAGAGGCACATGGCTGGGGGAGCACACATGTTGGGGTGACTTTAGGTGGTTGTGACCATGAAAGAAGTAAACAGAATCTTCTGGCTGGAGAGCCTCTGGTAGTGTCTCCGAACTTCCTTGTATACCTTTCCTGTAGTTAGGAAGGAAGGGTGAGAACAAAAGAACAAAAGAAATTCCAATAGCCTCTGCCTACCAGGGACCAAGTCAAAGGAGGCTACGTGATGGCGGCCTTATTCTTAGGAAAAAGATTTGGGGGGCATGGGCAGAAATAGGTCTTCTCTTTGGGGTCAGGGAGTGTGTGTGTTTCTGCATATGTCTGTGTGACATACTGCATGTCTGTGCATACACGAGTGGTTGTGTGAGTCTGTGCACGTGTGTTTAAACAGAAGGTGGAAATGCACGGCCCTCTGTTGCATGTGTGTGCACCACTTGTAGGGATTGTGTGTGCACTCACACAGATGTGAGGTTCTGTGCATGAGTCGGTTCTAGTGTCTAAAGTATTGATACCTGCTTCGGTCGGTCTTGTTTACTGTGGAGGGGCGGGCGGCTCAACCAGCTCTAGACAGAAGAGTCGGTAGCCTGGGCAGGGTTGATCTGGCACGAGGAGGAAACGCAGGCTTCTCCAGGGCTGTCTGCTGTCCCTGTCTGCTTTGTGGCTGCACGTTACAGCCTCCTCATGGTGGCTGTGCTGCCTCGGCTCAAGCTTCCTTCCGCTCTCCAGCTCATCTGTGGTTTTTCCTGGCTACCTCAGCATTCACAAGACCCTCTGGGACCCGGCTGTACCCCCTGGCACGTGTGGCCATGGCGCCTGGCCTCTTCACTGACAGGCAGGTGCTTTATGTGTGTCATGGTGCAAATCTGCAGCAGCACTTGATTGGCCTGTCTCTTCCTGTGCCGAATCACTGATCGCTGGCCAGCCTATGACACCTGCCCTTGGGCCAGGTTGAAGCAACTCCTGAGAGAAGAGGACATGGTCAGGGCACAACTGACATCACACCTGGAACCATGGTTAGGACAGTTTTCCTTAAAGGGGGGTGGACAGAGAAGGCGACGATGACTAGCTCAGGTCCAAAAATCCCCTGTCACAGGTGCAGTGCCCACCCTTTCCCTGCGGAGGCCAGGGTGACTGGGGCTGCCCCACAGGCAGGACTTTCCTGGAAAGGTAGGTGTGAGTGCAGCATCCTGGGGGCTCCTCTGCTCCTTTGTCATGAATTGTGTCCCCCCCCCCCTGTCATTTGTATGTTGAAGTCCTCAGCCCTAGTATCTCAGAAGGTGACCTTTGGAAATAGGGTCTTGACAGAGATGATGAGGTTAGAAAGGTCACTAGATTGGGCCCTAACCCAAGATGACTGGTATCCTTATAAGAGGCCATTTGGAAGCAGCTACACACAGAGAGGGCAGATGACGTGAGGAGATGTACAGGCAGACAGAAGATGGCCATTTACAAGCCAAGGAGAGATGCCTCAAACAGATCCTTCCCTCACAGCCCTCGGAGGACCTGACCACACCTGGATCTTGGCTTCTGGGCTCCAGAACAGGGAGGCTACATGTTTGTGTTGTGGAAGCTGCCTGGTCTGTAGCATTTTGTGGTAGAAGCTCAAGCAACCCATTATGCCCCCCCAAGAGAAACTTCTTGGAAAAAAGGAAAGAAGGCATAGGACACTAACGTCCCTGGAGGGATGGGGCTATAGACATCCAGTGGGGTGGGTGTGACAGCCAAGCAGCCAGGCCCCCTCCCACACACAGCCCAGTCCTGTGACGACTGCCTCGTGGATGGATGCGGTGGTGGGGGTGGCGGGGGCGTGGCTAGCGATGCAGAGGCAGCTCCATGTGGCTGATGAAGAGGCCCAGGAAGCCGATAGGGTGGTTAGGAGGCGTCCCTGCCATGATGGACTGACAGCTACAGGCGGGAGGTGGGGCAGTGGGGTGCTTAGCGACAAGAGGAGGTCTCTGGCTTGGGTACCTGGTGGAGGGTGGTGCTGGTCCCTGGAACTGGCCTGGGAAGAGGAGCGACAGGTTTGTTGTCAGCATACAGGGCAGCAACCCAGCTGCCAGGGTCTGTCAGCACTGTGAGATCAGGCCTGGAGCTCAGAGGAGTGAGCTCTGGGGGACAGATGTGGAGTTAGGTGTCACTGGTATCCCTGTGGCCCCAGCGTTCATGGATGTGGGGGCATCACACAGGGGCAGCTGCTTTTCCCAGGGGCAGCCCAGAGATGAGCATTCAGGCGGGCAGTATAGGGAGGAGACAGGGAGGGTGGCAAGTCAGTAGGGGTGCATCAGGGTGGGCCACTGCAGCTCAGTTCCACTGGGGACCCTTGGAGAGACTGGGGGTTCAGACCTCACATTTACCCTTCTGCAGTTAGGAGGCCTGCCCCTCGTTGATTGCAGGTCGTTCCTGAGGGCTAAACTCTGGCACTGCCCGTCTGAGCGTGAGCCTATGATCTGAGAAAGGCCTCCGACGAACACGGAGGAAGCTGCAGGAGCTGGGGACTGTGACTGGTAGGTGACCTTCGGGGACGGTCTGGATAGGGCCAGGTCACTGATGGCTTATGCCACTGTTTCTGCAAACGGTGGCATCCATCTTCCAGTGAGGAGCGAGGAGCCTACCTTCTTGCTACAGTACTCATATCAGGCAGGATCACGGCAGAGGGTGTGGGCCGCGCAGCAGGGCTGGCTGTCCAGGGGCGCCTTGTGCAGGCGAAAGAGGCTGTTCTAGTATCAGGAAAGGCGGTGGAACCAGGAAACAAAGTTGTTTAATGCGCAAATCATTAGATAATGATCTCACTGCAGGGTGTGCAAGAACCCCTAAGCAGCTCCTAATGAGCTCACAGCAAGGGCAGGGAGAAGCAGCCATGGAGGCTGAACGTGGGCTGGGCCCCTGGCCCTCCCCCTCTCTTGGCGCTCTCTCATCTGCGGCCTGCTCACACCCATGCAGCACCTCTGTGGAGTCACACGGCCCTGGACTTCTTCACCTTCATGCCTCCAACGGGCCGGCCACGTGGTCCCTGCTCCTAGGTCAGGGCCCCCCAGGCCATCCCAGAGCCTCTTCTCCACCAGGGCTGGGGCATGTGGACTTCAGGAAATGGCGAGTGCGTGTCCAGGAGGGAGTGAGCCCCACCGTGTTTGAACTGCCCCCAGGGTAGTTTATGGGGGAGGACGCCATTCTTGGGTTTGCTTCTCAGACGTTGTTGGGAAAGTGATGTTGGTGCCCCTGATAGGAGAGCAGGGGTGTGTGGAGTGTGTAAGGGTGTGGGTGTTGGTAGCAATGCGTGTGAGGAAAAGTGCTGTAGACGCGAGTGGGCATTCATATAGGTGGAGTGGGCTATGGATGTCGACAGGGGTGGCCAAGTGTGGGTGTAGGTTGGTATAAAAGGGTGAATATTGGTGACAGCACCTGGCTGTCGGGATGTCAAATAATAATAGCTAGACTTTGTAGCCCTTATTATATGCCTATCACTGTTCTAAGTGTTTGACATAAATTTGCTCATGTTATTTTCACAACAACCGATGAAAGATCTCCTGTAGAACCCCCAATTAAGGAGAAGAAATGGAGGCACGAGGTCAGGTTGCTGTGCAAGGTCCTCCCGCTAGTCAGTGGCAGTGCTGAGAGGGAACTGGGGCTGCCTGGCTCCGGAGGTGAGGCTCACGGTCCTTCTCCACACCAGGGCTCCGGTGTGCCCGTGAACGGGCGAGTGTGGGTGGACGCGGGGCGTTCTGGGTGGGGCCTGACGTGGAGGCTGTGAACGGGTGGAGCCCTGTGAGGGTGTTGAGGACAGAAGCCTGGGTGAGCACAGGAAGGGGCGTGTGTGCTGGGCTGTCGCTCCCACACGTCAGCCTGGAATCAGAATCACCCGGCGGGCTTGTTCAAACCTACATTGTTCTTGATTTGCAAGGTCTGGGTGGGGCTTGAGAATTGCATTTCTAATATGTTCCCAAGTGACACTGCTGCTGCTGGTCTTAGGGACCAGACTTTGGGACTCATAGGGAAGGTCAGTAGGTGTGGGTGACTGTGAAGAACAGGAACTGGGACTTCAGAGGAGAAGAAGGTGGGTAGAGAGAGACTAGAACAGAGGGAACTTTAGAAGTATGGGGTGGATTCCAGGTGTAGGAAGATGGTCATTGAATGAGTGAAGGCATGAGTACAGTTTAGGTAGGTAGAGAGTAAGTATGGGGGAGGGGCTATTGGAGTGCTGGCTTCCAGACCATGGGATTCTTTTTTGTTGTTGTTTTTATTTTTTTTTATTGTTAAATTTATTAGAGTTACATTGGTTAGTAAAAGTTACATAGGTGCCAAGTATACAAGTCTTTCCATCACCATATATTTAGCTCCCCCTCTCCACTCTCCCACCCCCTCCCCCTTTACCCTCAGGTAACCACTAAACTATTGACTGTGTCCATGAGATTTTGTTCCTTTGTGGCTTTTAGTTTTATATTCCACATATAAGTGAGGTCATGTAGTTCTTAGCTTTTTCTGTCTGGCTTATTTCGCTTAGCATGATGATCTCAAGTTCCATCCATGTTGTTGCAAATGGCAGCATTTCACCTTATGGCTGAGTCATGTTCCACTGTGTGTATGTACCACAGCTTTTTTATCCAGCCTTTGATTAAGGGGCACTTGGGTTGTTTCCATGTCTTGGACACCATGAACAATACAACAGAGCATGGGGATTCTATGACAGTGGCCTGGGAAGCCCTAGTGGCCCCTTCAGGGTGAATCTTGGGCTAGATGGGGGCCTTGGTGTACAAAGGTGGCTGAGACAGGAGGTCCCTCTTCCCTTGGGGTCCCATAGGTGCAGGAAGCTTCTCTACGTTCATCATTTTTTCAACTATAAATTACTGATCCCAAATGGTTGACTGCTGGAGGCCCCTGCGAAAGAGGCCAGAGAACTTGAGGGGGTGAGGGGCGCTGCAACCTGTCAGGAAGGGTTTCCTCTCCTGCCTCAGTCATTGTGCCTGTCACTCATTATTGCCTTACTATGAACTAGAGGGTTGGAGGTAGTGCTGTGTGGTTGTCCTTCAAACTAAACATTGAAGCCCTTCTGTCCCACAGCCTCTTGGTCCAGAGCTGGGTTGTGGGCCAGGTATTCAGTGGGAAGCTATTAGAGGGACAGAGGTTTGGGCAACAGGATGCATGAAAGATGGTTCCTCTGTGAGGCCCACCTGTTTCCCCGGGCTGGGAGCCATAATTGACCGAGCAATATGGGTTGTGCTATAGGTTAAGTTATGGGTTAAGTTGTATTTCCCCTTAAAATAAAGATGTGTTAAAGTTCTCAACCCCAGTGCCTCAGAATGTGACTGTGTCTAAAAGTAGAGACTTTTTTTTTTTTTAAGATTTATTTTGTTGTTTTTGACAGAGACAGAGAGAGACATAGAAGGGGGAGGGCCCAGAGCAGTTTCCATAGTTGTATGTCATCAGTTTTTAACACGGTTTCATTCCACACAGGTGGGTGGGGGCTGCACAGGGTGGGAGCTGGGCCAGGGGCCTCCCGCATGGGAGGCATGCCCCCTGAGCCAGGGGCTGAACCGGGGGGAGAGTGAGAACTGAACTGGGGGCCTCCTGCATGGGAAGCACACCTCAGTTCAGCATATGGATCTGCACAGACTAGATCCTCAGTCCCTGGGGCTGCAAAATGAGTGCCTAACCTGCTGAGTCATCCCAGCTTCCCCGAAAGTAGAGTCTTTATAGAGGTAATCAAGTTCAAATGAGATCCTTAGGGTGCGCCCTAATCTAATATGACTGGTGTCTTTATAAAACAGAAAATTTGGACACAGAGACAAACACAGACAGAGGAAAGAAGATGTGAAGACAGAGGAAGAAGATGGCCTTGTATAAGCCCAGGGATGCCTGAGGCCACCAGGAGCTCGGAGAGAGGCCTGGCATAGAATCTCCCTCACAGCCTTCTGCAGGAAGTTTGAGTTCGGATTACTAGCCTCTTGAACCGTGACCAAACACATTTGTTGTTTAAGCCAAGTTTGTGGTACTTCATTACAGCAGCCCCGGGAACCTCATGCACCATGATTCATGGAAGGAGCCAACTGGTCTTAGCAACGGGATGCGCATCTGCTAGAGGCAAGTGTTACTGTCGAGAGGCTGAGCAGTGCACATCTTTGGGAGGTGAAGGAGGGGACTTCAGGAGCAGGCACTGCTGTCTGACACCTAGCAGACGATGCCCCAGTGGCTGGTGAGCAGTCCTGATATTTCCAGGAATGAAGGAAGAACTGAGGCTGCCTCCAGGGGAGGCAGCTGCTGGGGAGGAAGAGGCAGAGGGAGGCTTCTCTGTGGAGGTGGCTCTGAGGTCGCAGCGTCCTTCTAGCTGCCCAGGGCCTAGCAAAGGAAGCCGGCGGCTTGCACCAGCTGCCGCTGTTTGCAGGGCCTTAAAGCCTCTTTTCTCAGGGACATGGAGCAGGATGCCTTTTTGGTTACGAGAACTAGCTCAGAGGAGCCAGACATGAATCTCCACTGAGCACCAAACGACTGCAGAGACCCTTTTCTTAATCAATAGTATTTTATTGACAGTTATAAATAGTTTCCATTTGTCCCATATTTACAGTTGCAAAATAGTTTATGATATACCTTCACCCACCCTTTACCATCTTCTAGAAATGCCATGAAAATGGAATAGGGAATAAAAAGCTCTTTTGGGGGGCCCACTAACCTGGTTCCCCAGACTTCCCACAACCCCACAGACACAGCAGGCAACGTTGCAGCAGGTGCTACACAGTAGCAAGGGGCGGGCGGCGGCGGCTCCGGGTCAGGACGCCAGGCCCCGCAGGACGTTGGTGATGCTCCAGTGCTGGCCCGAGCACTTCTGCAGCACGAGCTGGAAGCCAAACTCCGAGTCGCTGCTCTCCTGCAGCTCCAGACAGCGCTTGGACTTGCGGTTCTGGATGGGGCCTCCCTAGGAGCCGGGGTGGACAGTGGGGTCAGAGCACACAAAGGCAACATGGGAGACCGGGGGAGTCTGAGGTCAGCAGCTTCTGGGGGCTGGGCCATTTGTGTGTCCTGATGTCTCCAAGGCTGTGGGAGGTCTGGGGCCCACATTCCCATGAAGCCTCAGGCTCCCCATCTCTGACTGCTGCTCTCCTCCCTGAGATGGCCCTGGGACTCAGTTTTCTTCTCAGGGCCCTAGTTCTGGGCTAGGACAGAGACACCTCACCTCGATGTCTGTCTACCTGGCTGGAGTGCGGCACGCTGGTTTGCTCTTACGGCTCCTACCGCAGGGACGGGGCCCTGCTCCCTGTAATCATGGGGGCTCTGCTCTAATAAGCCTGGTGTCTTGGGACCACCCCATGACCAGCCTGAATTTGAGACTCACCAGGACCAGAACCTTCTGTTTTTAGGGTGAATGCCCTCTAGCACCTCTGGAGTTTTCTAGTGCTGGCCTCAACCAAATGCAGGCTCTGGGATCTATTAGGCCACTGGGCTTCCTCAGCCCTGGATAGGCATGGTTTCCCCTCATACTACTGATAGTTCCAGAATGTTCTATAGCCATGCATACTCAGTTTAAACCCCAAAGACTGTGGAAGAGAGGGAACGATGTTCTGCTTCCCAAAGCAGCCCAGCAGCAGCCTAGGAGTGCACACATTTTTATCTTTAGTGCTATCCTTGCAGGGCTGGGATAGCTGGCTGTGTGCCTGCGCACCAGTGTTTGAGCATCTCTGAATTATGCCGAAGATGTACTTCACTGGGCTTTGGCATCCCAGATGGGCAGAGCTGCTTGGGCGGGTGGTGTCCTATGTAAGTGGGCCCCTCCCTCATAGCTTAGTGGTACTTGAGTATATGTTCAAACCGCTTCCCATCTCAGCAATAACCAGGCATCGGTGTGGGAAAGGTGGGCATTTTCACTGATATCCCAACCTTCTCCCCAGCATCAGATCAGTCCCTGAGTCCTGACAATCCCAGCTCCTTCAGGCCTTGTGACGGTGTCCCCGCCCATTCCACGTACTTGCCCTGGCTTGGGCCACCATCTTCTCTCCCTGGACAACTGCATCAGCCTCCTCGCTCATCCCCCTTCTCACCTCCCGAGGCAGGGAGTAGTGGCCTCTCTAAAATGCAGCCTGGCCCGGAGCACAGAGCGCGTGCGAGCTGCGGAGGGCATTGCTCAAGGCCTCACGGTGCGGTTCTGTCTGTCTCTCTGGCTCATTTCCCTCAGCATCCACACCTTTGCTGCGGCCATACCAGATGCCTTGTAGTTTTCTGAGCCTGTTTTCATAAGCTCAGGGTTCCTGGACTTTGAACAAGCTGTACTGATTCCCTTCTTGCCTACATGGGTGAGACTAACAGAGGAAGCTAGTCTCCATGCTTCCATAGCGGGCTAAGCCACGTCATATTTCAAGGCTCAGCTCCTGCTGTTTCCCCAAAAGCCTCCTCGCCTCCTACCGTGCCCCTGCTCCACTTCCTGTCCTCGAGTCCTCCCAGCTGGCTTAGTCCTCTCCATCTGGTGCGTTCCCCGCTTGGCAATTACTGAAAGGTAGTAGGATTCCTTGTTTACCTGTCCTTTTCCCTCTAGACTGTGACTTCTACATCTGATCAATTTCTGTGCCCTCCACATCCAGCAAAAAGCCTGTCACATGATAGGTGATCAGCAAATGCTGGCCATGACCCCAACAGGTGAGAGGAAATTGGTCACAGGACAGGGTCACCGTGCTCAGGAGTGTCACTGTGGAGTGGCCCTGAGCAGGCCTGGAAGCAGGGAGAGGGGGGCTCCTGCCTCTTATGACTGCAGCCCACCCACCAGCTACAGCCACGCTCATCCCAGTGCACAGTGCACTGTGAGAGAAGGGATTAGCAGGCCTCTTCTGCAAGTCACCCTCAGTCTGCCACCACCGTTCCTGTGTGACGACTGACATCTCAAGAGAACATCAAGGCTCAGTTCTCACAGCCACCCAGGAAATTGCCACTATCTACAACAGTTGAACAGACATATCCTTGTGACCCAACACTTCTGTGTTCAGGAATATATGTAGCAGAAATGCATGCACCAAAGACATGCACCAGTGTGCTTTCTGAAACGTGATTTGTCATAGCTCCGGTTTGAAAACAACCCAAACATCCATCAACAATAGAGTAGTTAACTAACTTCTGGTGCTTCACAGAATGGAATACTATACAGCACCGAAAATGAGCACACTAGCACTACACAATAAGGATGAATCTCACAAATGTAACGTTAGCAAAAGAAGCCAGACAAAGCATACCTATATAGTCCTACGTATACAGTGGGCTTTCTGTAAACTGGAATTCAAGCAAATGGCACTTTCAAGCAACCAACAGAGTTGCTGGTTGCTTGAGATTTTGCTGATTGCTTTAGCTTCAGTTAATGGAGAGTCTAATTACATTTATCCAGCACCTACCAAACCACATGGGTGCAGTTAACTCAGAGTCTACTGTATAAATTTCCCCCAAAGGCAAAATAGAACCATAGTTTTCAAGTCAGGATGGGGTTACCTTTGGGGAAGAGGAAGTGGGGAAATGGAAGAAAGCAAAAGCAGGGCTTCTGGGGTGCTGGTTGTGTTATTTCTGACCTGGTGGTGTTTACAGAGGCATTTGCTTTGTTTTGAATCACTGAGTTGAGCATTTTTCTGTATGTATGCTTGCATGTGGTATTCTTCAGTTAAAAAACATTGAAATAAAACATCTAGCTCCTCAGAAGGGACTCTGAGTAGTGGGTGAAGGAGGCAGGGAGCGAGCAGCTAGGTGGCCAAGGGGGCAGGAGTGTGTCTGTGTGTGCATTGGGGGTTCCCCATGTCCAGTGTGTGGGAGGTGCCCCAGTGGACCGCACATCTCTTCAGAAGCCTTCAAGTGAGTAAAGCAGGTCCCTGCCCGTGTCCCCAGCCAGCATCTACCCTGACGAGAGCAGTGACTCTGCCCCCCAGAGCGGAGACAACAGAGCAAAGGGGGAATGGAAGCAGCGAGCTCCTCTGGGGACCACAGGTGCAGCCAGAGAGAAGCTGTGAGCTCAGGCCCTGAGAGGGCAGAGCGCCAGTGGCCGTGGGACAGGGGCTCAGAAAAGGCCCCGGAGTCCCTCTGCTGGAAGAGCCTCTGAAGGGCGGCCCTCTCTCTGCCTCCTGAATGGACTGTGTACTTCAGCCCCAGGCCCTTCAGCTCTGCATGGTCACTCGCAGGGAGAAGCTCCCAGGCCTCTGGAATTGGCGCTTTCTTTTGTGAGAAGCTCTGCTTAAGGGCATTCTTCTCCCACCAAAGTCAGAACCTGTCTCAGTGGCAACGGGACCCAGACGGTCCCACCCGGCTCCCATTCTTGTGCCAGCTTCTGCTTCTCTACCGCTTCCCTTCCGATAGGGGAAGGGGAGGCCCTTGTCCTCCAGTTCTGTGCTTCCCAGGTTAAACCTTTCCGGTTCCTTGGGGAGTGGTTTTGTATAGTCTTCTATTCTGGTTGCCCTCCTTTTGTTGGTGTCACTCAGAACTGACCGGAGAACATAGGAACACCACTTCATTTCCACTGGACAATAGGCGTTTTCAGCAGAGCTAAGGAAGTGGCCCGCGGGTGGCCGCCCCACGCTGGCAGGACGGGGGAGGACAGCCGCAGTTTGTGCTCTCAGAAGTTACGGCCCACCTTGGGTCCCCATCCTGCCCCTCCAAAGCTGGACTTTTGGGCCCAGAGGCATCCTTGTGACACTTGCTCTAAGCAAGGCCTGCCCATCACACCACCATCTGTGTAACACCTGGCAGCCTCCAGGCCTGGGCTTCTCTGCCGTCCACCCCCAGGCAGGGCCTGTCACTGGGGCTTTGTGTGGGCCTGCAGCCAGCCTCTTCTGACCCTCTGACATCCCTGCCGGGCAGGTCCTGCCTGGCCCATTGCTGGGAGAGGAGCTCAGGCAGGTCTGGGAACAAGCCAGCCCCCTCTCCTTCTCACAAGTTCTGCCGGCACTTTGGGTGGTGAGGTGGACAGGGGAGAGAGAGGGCTGCACCTGCATGCTTCTCTTCTGGTTGTCAGCTGTGTGGCCTCGGGCAAGCACTCCGTCCTCCTGGGTTCCATTACCTCTAGAGCTAGATGGGCAGTCCTGCCCTGGTGCCTGGAGGATGAGCAGGACAGATGGGCAGCCCCTTCGTCAGCTACAGAACAAGTGTATGTGAGGCTGTTCACCATACCAGGGTGGGAGCTCCAGAAAAAGTGCAGGCAAGCAGACAGGGGCGAACCAAGTGCCTGTCGGCGCTGCTGAAGATTCCGACTGCTCAGCACGTCCTTCGGGCCCGGGCCAGGCAGGGCCTTGCCCACAGCGCGGCTGCTTCAGCAACCCCTGCTGCCCTGAAGCTTGGAGAAACTGGTTCAAAACAGAGGAGGCCGCAGGCCCTCTCCCGCCAGCCACTCAGGCATTCTAAACCTTCTGCGGGGGGCACCTTGCCAAGGCCAAGGGGAGGCGGGGACAGAGGGCTCAGAGAAGTGAAGTGTTTCTTCAGGAACTCAACTATGACATTTCCCAGGCCCTAGCCTGGCGCAACTATGCCCTCAGCACCCCAGAGACAGGAAGTGTGGTGACCCTGGGGCAGAAACAGCCAGTGTGGCCTCTGGGAAGGATGTGGAAGAAATGGAGTGAGGCCAAGAGCAGGGGTGGGGTGTGGAGGAGACACAGCCTCAGTGAGAGTATTTGAGCTCCGCTAGGGAGGGCAGAGTATGAAGCCAAGGAGAACTCCCTCCCTGGAGGCTCTGAAAGGAGAGACCCTTCTAGAACAGAGTAGTAAGGTCACCTGGGAGGCCTCACTGAGGAGCCCCAGCGTGCATCTTGGGGACACAGCTAGGGTATGGAGAGGAGAGCCAGGCAACCTTTTGATGTTAGAGCTAGCCCGGGCCACGGTGCTGCCTCCCTCCTGTCTTCCTCTTCAGACCTCAACCTCTCTCACTGAATGAACTCTGGGGTCTTGCCCTCTCTGGGCAAGTTCCATTCAGCACAGTTGTAAAGGAGCCTTCCTGTCCTGCCTTCAGTCCCTTGCCGGTGAATTCAGCATGCTTGGGAGCAGCCTGGTTGCTACTACCTGTACGTCTGCCTGCAGGCTGTGCACCGGAGGCAGAAGTAGTAACAGTTAAAACTATTTCCCAAGAGCTCAGCGCTGTGTCAGACGCTTTATGTGCCCAATCTCATGTGTTCGTCACCATAACTCTCAGAGGTGAAGATGCTAGTCATCCCTTTTTATAGAACTGGGCGGAGGCTCTGAGAAGTTGGGAGACTTCCAGGATCACATAGTAAGTGGTAGAGCCAGGAAGGAGCCCAAGACGCTGCCCCTCCTCGTTTCATCACTAGAATGGGTGGCCAGGCCTAGCCCACCATGCTTTGTGCCCCCACCTGCCTCAAAGGAGGCGCTTAGACGAAGGGCTGTTGGTAGCCCAGCACCTGGTTGTCCTGACCTCTGGGAGGCCCTGGGGAGCCAGTTGGACCTATTCTTCTGAAAGCTCTCTGCAGAGGCAGAGTTCATCCATCTATCCTTCCTGCAATTATTCATAAGTACCTACTGTGTGCCAGAACATCAGTGACTAAACAGGAGAGAATCCTGGTCTATGTGCACATATTCTAGGAGAGGGAGCCGATAATGAATCCTACAGTGTGTCAGGTGATAAGGTTGTACACAAATATGTAAGTGGTGCTAATGGATTGTGTGTTTGTGTCCCCCTAAGAGTCATAGGTTAAAGCCCTAATTCCCAACATGATGGTATTTGGAGGTGAGACATTTGGGAGGTACTTAAGGCATGAGGGTGGGGCCCTCAGAAATGAGATTAGTGCCCTTATATGAAGAGAAGCAAGATGGGTGATCTCTTTCTCTTTCCCTCTCTTGCTCTCTCTCTCTCCTCTCTCTGCCACATGAGGACACAATGAGAAGGGGGCCCAGGAAAAGGGCTCTCATCAGATACTGAATGTACAGGCACCCTGATCTTAGATGTCCCAGTTTTCAAAAGTGTGCTACACGTTTGCTGTTTAAGCCACCAGTCATTGGTCATTTGCTTAGAGCAGCCTGAATGGACTAAGACAAGCAGGTAAGAGGGTTCAAGATAGTGTCAAGCAGGAGGCAGGCTGCACCCGTGAGGGGCTTGGGGAGATCCTCATGGAGAAGGCACGATCCGAGCAAAGCTGTGAAGGCGAGGGGGTAGCCCGGGGGTGTCTGGGGAGCATCCGGGCCCTGCACCAGCAGAGGCAACAGCACCGAGGCCCCCGTGCAGAGTCGGAGCAGCGCTAGGGTAGAAGATGAGGACCAGGAGGGGAGGGTGGGGCAGGTTGTGAGGGGCCTTGTGGCTACTAAATGGACCTTGGCTTTTAACCTGGTGATACGGCTGGCCATAGCAGAAGCAGACTGATATGTTAACTCAGTCACTCCGACTGAGCACAGAGGGAGGAAGGAAAGAAGCAGGGACACCTGTTAGCAGGCTCTTGTCACACTCAGGCCCACCTACAGTCTCTGGGGGTGGGGTGGGGTTTGGTGCAGAGCCCCCAGCTGCCCCGGCCTCTGTGGAGGGCTCAGTCACTGGGTTTACTAGTCTACTCATCTCAATTATTTGTGTAATACGGAACAACTATAGGGTCTGGAAACACACAATACTTTTAATTAAAGAACTTAAATAAGGGCAATTAAACCTGGCAGGAGAGATGCTGCAGCACACAGAGAGCTGACTTGGAACAAAAACCAAATTAAAATATGGGAACAGTGTTAAAAAAAAATCAAAAGCTGAATGTATAAAATTAAGAAGGCTAATAATTCCTACAGCTGGTTGCCCAGCCGCCAGCCTAGCCCCTTCTCCTTGGGGGCCTGTATGGACTGGTGACCAGAAAGGACATGAGGGGCTGTGTGAGCAGATGCTAACAACATGGGACGCTGCTCCCAGCCCTGCCTCTCCCTGGGTGAGCCGCAGAGCTGTCTGGTGCTTCCGTCGTCTCATTTGCAAAGGGTGCTGGAGCTCTGAGGCACTATGATTTTGTCTCCACGTGCAGCATGTGGATCTGTGGCCCACGCACCCCTCGGGCGGAAGCACTGAGGAGCTGACTCCAGATTTCACAGCCACGCACTTCTGCTCTGCCTCAGCTTCCCCGAGTGTGTGTCTGTGGCAGCTGGCACCAGATGAAGTAATCTGGCTCCTCCTGGAGATGTAGGCTCGGTAACTGGATTAAACAGTGTCCCGAGGGGGCTTGTGCAGCCATAGCTCCCTGGGCCCCACTTTCTTACCCAGTAGGTCTCCGACAGGGCTGAGAATGTGCCTTTACATTTCCAGGTGCTGCTGCTGGTGGTGTTGGTTCAGGGACCGCACTTTGGAGACCAGGAACAGCTGTCACCCTGTCTCAGGGAAGGGCCAGGCCCGGCTGCGCCTGGCTGGTCACTTGTGTTCAGTACCTGGAGCATGTGGACTGAGCACAGGCTGGTCTCCGGTTTGCAGGGAAGGTGTTCACCAAGAGGTTGTGTGTGGATGAATCTTGTCCTGGGACTCGTCTGTTTACCTCAGCGCTCCCACTCTACCCTCCCTCCTAATTAGTTTTCCATGGGCAAGTCGCCCAGTGGGCCTTTGGCTCTAGGTGCAGTGGGCTTGGGAGTTGAGAGGTTAAGTAGTTCCTGGAAGCATGGGTGGGATGTTAGTGCTCGTTCCAGAAACACGAGATTAAGGCTTTTGGTAGAGGAAAGGGGTCTTTCTGTGTTATGAATATTCAACACTCCATTAATTCAATAAGCACTTTGGTGTGTCTTTCTCCCAGGAGACTTGCTTGAACCTGAGGGAGATCTGCCTGGGATTTGCTGCGAGGGTCCTGTGGACTGAAGATGCCCAACAGCCATGGCAAGTGCAAAAAGGGCTTGTGGAGAGCGCAGGGCAGCTGGTGTGTTGAGGAAGCAGAAATGCCAGTTCCCATGCATCTGGGGCTGGGCAGGGGTCCTCTGCCCCAACCCCCTGCTGGAGGTGAGACAAAGGCACCACGGGACAGTGGGTTAAAGTATAAACCCCATATTTGATAGGAGTCCTAGATTTGACCTTGGACAAATGACTCAATCTCTGTGCCTCAGTTCCCTCATCTGTAGAATGGGGATAATTAAAGTACCTAGTAGCATTGCCAAAGGATTAAGTCATATTTACAAAAGCACTTGTAATACTACCTGGCACACAGTAAGCACCATATAAGTGTGTGACAAATGCATGTCAAAATCTCCCCCAGGCCTTCATTGTGGGGAGCTGGGCTGTCACACCTGGTCCCGCCCCTGACACCTGTGGGCTGAGCAGGGGAAGAGGAAAGTGCTGACGGCCATAAGCTAAAAAGAATGGAGAGGACATTTGGGGCCCAAACAGAGCTTCGCCAGTCCCTCAGCACTGGCCAATTCCACGTTCACCCCTTCCTGTGACCTGGGAATGAAAAGCGGTTTTATTCCAAAGCCATCACGAAATACCCGATGACAGTCTTTTCTTCTCAGCATACAAGGTTCTGACAGCTGGCCTCCGGGGCGCTTGTGGATGGGTGTGTGGGGGGTCTAGGGCTCCCCTCCTGTGTTGGGACCTCCTTTGGCAGAATTAGTGGTGCTCCCTGGGAAATGTGCTCTGCAAGTAGGTTCTGTTTTGAGTGGGTTACTCATCTTGCATCACATGGTGAAACTGGACCCCACAAATCAGAGCCCAGGGTCCCTGGAGAGGCAGGCTTGGCTCTGCGCTGCGCTCTCTTCCAGGCAGTCTCTCTCAGACTTGGAAAGTCTCTCCCCTCTGCTGCTCTTCCCAGTGCTCCTCACTTGGAACACACGGAGACGCTGCACTGTGAACGAGGCAAGCACAGGCTGCGGTGTGGGGACAGCCCACCAGTGGCCGTTGCGCTCCCGGGGGGCCTTGCCAGTGTCACTACCAAAGAACCCGGACAGCCCACAGCAGCGGTGGCACACCCCAGCGTCTGGGGGCAGCGTGACGTACAGTCTACATAGTCTGACAAGTCATCAAAACCTCCTATTTTTAAAAACTGTTTATACAAATTTGTATTTCACTCCCTACCACACTCATACTTGTTTTGGTATAAAACATCATCACCTGCCTCCCCCAAATCTGCATGTTGATCCTGTAACTTTGAGTACCCCACTTAGCGCATGTCTGTGTATGCGGCTGGGAGACACTATCACCTAAGTGTTCTTGTGGGAACTGATGTTGTTCCAACTAAGCAAGGTATTCTGCTATTTCATGGATACGCCCCCTTTCCTTTCAGCGTGCATGCACGCAGCGAGGAGACTCACTGGGGGATGAGGTTCGTTCATCATTGGGTCTCCCACAAACCTTGCTCAAGACCTGGCACACAGGAGACCTTTAATTAGTATTTGTGAGTTTTTTTAGATACAGGACTCCTTCATTTGGTCAGCAGCACACTGGAGGTCTCTTCTGTCTCAGGCTAGAGACACTGAACATGAGACACAGTCCTGCCCTCCATTCTATTCATTGCCAGAAGAGAAGGGTGTGGGGGAGGAAATAACAAGCAATTTCATGAAGTGGGATAAAGAGCCTCGTACAAGGAGCTCAGCTCATTTTCAAATTCATGGTGCTTTTCGTTAAGGCAGGCCCAGTGGGAGTTCTTGGTGGAAAAAGCCCTCTCAGGGTTGCTGTCTAGCTTCAGCTTAGATGACAGAATGTCAGGGTTGGCAAGCCCTTAAAACCACCCAGCCCCATTCTAGTTAGAGCTGTAGAGCCTTAGACGGCCCTGTGAGCGGTCCCCTGAGCTCGCCTCTCCTCACAACTACGACCTCGTGTCTGGACCAGGCTGACTCTGCAAAACTGCTCTATACGCTGTCCTGATTGTCCCTGCTGGTCCTCCCTCAGAGCAGCACAGGACAAGCCTGCTCTTTCTTGCATGGGGCAGCCCTTCCAATATTTGAAGGCAGTGCTCAGCTACTTCGGACGTGTCGGGTCCACGCGTCCCCATCCCTTTAGCCGTGCATGCAAATAGATAGCTAGGCTTTAAGGAAGTTGGACCTTAGAAGACACACCTCATTAGCTTAACCACTCAAAGTAACGATGCAAGTGGGGAGGGTGAAGTTGGACCTTAGAAGACACACCTCATTAGCTTAACCACTCAAAGTAACCATGCAAGTGGGGAGGGTGGATGTCACTGCTTTGCTTGACAGATGTCTTGCTACAAAATCCTTTATAATGAACTGATGATATCTGTTTCTTCCCTCTCCTTCCACTGGCCCAGGGGTCATTGACTGAATGCCTCCTCACTAACACTGCATCACCAAATCCTAGAATCCCCCAAATCTTAGTATGCATTTTTCTCTCTGAAGATTGTAAGTCCTATAGTTCATGCACACAAATTTATAATCCCAGCAGGTAGTCAATTTAGAAAAATCTTTAAACCCAGAGGAGTTACAAGCTAGAAAAGTCATCGAAGGCAACAAGGACCACTTCTGATGTTAACAATATTTCATCACGTGTTGATGTGGGAGATGTTGGCTGCTAGAGACAGGTGTGTTGCTTGAGAGGAACAACTCTGGTTGCTCTTCAAACCCAGAGCCTGGATTAATAACCCCCTCACAACAGCCCCCATTGAACGCACACTACTTCTAGTAACTGCTGCAATGTCTCTCAGCAACCTTCCCCACAGCTGCCTGACTCCAGGGCCCTGTGGCAACCAAACCAAGTCACCCTTCTCTCACGGGAACAATGAAACAACCCACTCAATTGCTTCCCTATCTACAGCCTCTTTCCTTCCCATCCACTCTGTACTCTGCTGCCAGAGGGACAGAGCCCCCATCACAGCCACCGCTGCTGAAGCGCCTCCCTCAGTGCCTCTGTTTTTAACGTGAAGTGCACACCTCTTGGCCTGCACAAACTGACTCTTCAGTCTGATCGCTCTTGTGCCCCACTGAAAATTCTAAATTCCACACACACCAACATTGGATTTCTATTCCTCAAGTGAGCTCTGCCTTTTCTTGCCTTTGCCCAGTCTGAGGCTCTACATGAAAAGGTCTTGTCCTGGGAACAGTCCTATAACTTTCAAGATCCAAATCAAACAAGGCTGGAATGTTCCCTGAGTTCTGCAGACAGAGCCAGTCACTCTGGCTCCCAGGACACTCTGCCCTCTTCCTTTCTGCTCTCACCATCAGTTTTGTTGTGATTTACATGCCCATGAGCTCCTCCAGGCCAGAGGCCGCGCCCGCTTCATATCTGAATCCCTCCTGCCCAGCCCCCGTGCTCCAGAAATGTTTGACGAAACGACAGAAGGAAAGAATGTTCATTATTGAGAAATTGCTCATCAGAGCCCTGTACATCAGCGTTGCCAAGAGATATTTTTGTCAAACGTGGTTTCTCATTGTCAGAATCTAACGCTGTCCTGATGCATCTTGAAGCACTGGAAATTCAGAAGAGCTTGCAAGGGTTTAAGAGCCGGCATTTTATTTGTTAAACAGAAAACCGGGTGTGAGATGGAATGCTAAGATATGCAAATGCCTATCTTCTCTTTGTAGGAGAAACTGGGAGGTTCGCACTAGGTCATTTTGAAATTAATTCAGCCTGAGTGTCTGTGGTGTTTAAATGCAGCCCTCAGGAGAGGAAATAATGCAGAATGTGAAACTGGAAAGAAGATTTGAAATGCACCAGTAAAAACTTTCAGCCCAACTTTTACATGGGAACATTCTAATTGGTAGGATCCCCTTGTAATTTACAAAGATTAAAACCTGTTGCAAGAAAATTAGCCCAAGCAAATGACTAATCATCTAAGAAGCTCCCAGCTTCCTCTGGCCTTGTCAGTGGAAGCGCCTAACCAATGTGGGCTTAGACACAGATTGCAGGTTGCTTGATAAGCACTGATCATTTTTGCATTAAACAAAAAGTTCACATATGTTAATTTTAAAAGATCAAGTCAGAGTGACTGCTCTGGGTTTGCAAATAGGGATTTAAAATATTTCCAAGCAGGGCCCTTGGCAGAAGGATCAAAGACGTGACTGCCAGAGCAGTCTGGGAGTTTTAATTAGACTGACGTGTAAGTGGCTAAGGCTGCGCAGTCCCCAGGGCGCCACGAGCCAACATGGCCTACTTTGTTGGTCACTGTGTCCCTTCGAGAAGGAATCATGGGAGGCTGCCTGTTAAAGGCCATGTGTTGAGATGAGGGAAGGAAGGAGCTGGATTTTGGGGTGTCTTTACCTCAAGGACACCTACTTTAGCGGAATGTTCCTTTCTCTGTCCTAATCAGGGATGGAGAGATGAGATGAGGGCCAGCTAGGGGCACCAAGGTGTCGAGGTCTGCACAGGAGCTGAGTCGCCCCAGCCCACGACCTCGGGGCACGTGTGGGAAGGCTGCCAGCCTGCGAGGGCTGGAAACCAGGCAGATGGGCCTGCCTCTGGGGCTGGAATACTGAAGAAGCCTGCGTTCAGATTCGGCCAGCCTGCTGCAACTCTCGCTCTGTTGCTGTTGGGTTATGTGATCTTGGCCAGGTGATTTAATCTCATTTTGTCAGCTTTGAGATAGAGTTGCTATGCTTATGAAGGTTGCGGTGCGCGAGGCTGAGACCCCACAGACAGATGGGGCTCTGTTTCCCTGGTGATTCTGGAGCTCAGGGAAGGAGCAAGGCCTCGGAGGCGCCAGGGATCATGCTGCAGCTCAAGAACACCCACATCTGGGTGACGCTAAGTCCCCAGAGCGACAGATGCCTGTGGGCCATGACCTCCAGGGGCTATTCCAGGATGGTGGGGGCTTCCCCCTTTCCTCCTCACTCAGTAAGTTGAAACAGACTGCCCTTCACAAAATGGCCCCAAGACACTGCCCTGCATGGAAACTTCATCCCCTATAGCAACCCTACTGAGAGGAAGGTAGAGCGGGTCACAGACCAGAGCCAACCCAGCACTGTCCATACCTGAAAGACTGGGGCTTGTGGAGAAGAAATGTGAGGGTTTAAAGTCAGAAAGACCTAAGTGTAAACCCCAGCTGTGCCCCTTACTGTGTGACTTTGTGCAGGCAACTCACCTTTCTGAGCCTGTTTCCTTATATGTAAAAATTAAATAAAATGATAAAACAACAGTGACAATAATAATAATAATAACCCCCTTCAGAGCCCCTAGAAGGAGTCAATGTGCTAATGCATGTGAAACCCCTGGCACATAGTAAGCGCCCAGTAAATCCCGAGTCCCAGCCTCCCAATGGCCGCGGTGCCCCTCTCCCCTGCCCTCCTCCCACGCACTCCGTGACCCGCTGGTTTCCTGTGCTCCTCCTGGGGCTCGGGGCGGTTACCTGAGCGAACTGCCAGTGAAGCTTCATCCTCTTGGCTTTGGCGTAGCTGCACTCGATGAGCCGCGGCCGGCTGTTGACATCTACCAGGCACCGGTTGTCATCGTCATCGACCGTGGGGCTCAGGACGCCCACGTGGATCTGCTGACTGCTGGTGTAGTACACGTTCTGGGGGTGGGGGAGGAGTCAGGTTAAATGCTGATGACAGAGAGCTGGGGAGGGTGACTGGGGCTTCTGCCCAAGCACGTGGCAAAGAGGTGGCGGTCCAGTGGCCTTCCACTATTTTCTATTGCAACAGACAAGAAGAAAACTTTCTATATTTATGATCCAGCATGCCATATGGCCCACATGTATAACTAAAACAAATTTTTCAAGAAATGAAACTTAGCTTTCCTATATGCAATGTAGGACATTTTCTGTTCTATTCTTTCATTGAGAAACATTGGTTAAAACTGTTTAAATTGATTTCACTACCCACAGTTTAAAAATCTACTTCTTGAATCCATTATTTACAGGCTTGTTGACTGTAAATAATGTATACTTTGTATACGTTGTGCAAGATACCGTGTGTGTCCAATAGCTAAAGAGCAAAAGCCCTGGGCCCTGCCTTGAAGGTGTTCAGAGTCCTGTGGGATGGGAGCTATCTAACAGGTAACTGTTAACTAAAACTGGGTAGAGTAGGGTTGACAAACTTTGTCTTAAAGGGCCAGAAAGCAAATATTTTTGGCTTTTCAAGTGTGTTGGGAGCTCCCCAAGAATACCCCCGGGTTTGATGATTTGCTGGACTCACAGGACTCAGCATATAGCTGGATTCATGACTTCGATTTATTACAGGAAAGGGATACAAATCAAAGCAGCAAAGGGAAATGGCACGTGTGTGGGGCACAGTCTGGGGAAACCAGGCACAAGCTTCCAAGGGTCCTCCACAGTGGTTGCAGGGGTGCACAGAATCCCCCCAGCAAGGAGTGGAGACACATGTGTGAAGTGCTATCTACCAGGGAGCTGTGTTAGAGACTAAGCGCCCAGTGTCTGTACTGGGAGCTCGTCACGTAAGTACCAAAATCCCAGACTTCCGGCAGGCAGGCAGGCATTTAGCATAAGCCATACTGTTCATGCAGTCAGTTTAGGCACAGTGAGCCACTCTTATCAGTGTGGGAATGATGGGAACCCTCCTGAAATCCAAGTTTCCAGACTGCAGTCAAGGGCCAACATTGTCAGCACGGCTTTCAAAGGAAATCAGTCACCACTGTGTTAACTGTTTTATGCACAGAAGGCCATACAGTCTCTATCAACCCGAATCTGCTGTTGTAGCACGAGCCCAGAATAGACAATACATAAATGAACGGTTCTATTCCAATCACATTTTATTTACAAAAAGAGGGGCTGTCCCATGGGCTGCCATTTGCTGTAATTTGGAAAGCCACATGACCCTGGGCCTTCAAAGTTTCCTGTCACTTCCTAACAAGGGCTCGGAGTGGCAGTCACAGGGTTCTATGAGCTCTTCACATTCCTACAGGAAACTAACATACTCACCTATGATCAGGCCTCTGGGCAAATCGAGGGACCACATTTCTTGGCTTTAGTTTAGAATTCAGGGTGGGCCTTCTTATTGTCTTGATCTATTCAAACATTCTCAAGGGTAAACATTTTTGATTCATTCAAAATGGCAAAATGAAGTATTTCTTGCTTTAGTAAAAGAAGGTGGTTGACAAGGACTTTTAAAACATGGGTTCAGGTCATGAAAGGGACCGTGGGGTGGGAAGGGTGGTGCAGGTGAGAAGGGTAAAGTAAGGGGTGGCTCTTCATGAGGCATGTCCTTCCTGACGTTTGGAAGGTCCAGGAAATGGGTGGACGGACAGGCAGGGTCACTTCAGACCTAAGAAGAGACTCAGACCAGGGTATCTGTCAAGACCCCAATAGGGAACAAACAGAAGGTACACTCAACATAAGGAAATCTGCTGAGGGAGTGGGGAAGACACAGTTCTCAGTGGTGTGGGTGGGGTATAAGGGCACTATTGGATAATATAGTTTCCTGAGGGTAGTCACATGGGGCTGTTACCGCTCCTGGGCCCAAAGGGATGAGAGGAGACAGCAGTTACCAGAACCTGTGAGAGAAGTTAGGGAGAGAAGGCTGACTCGTGAAAAGCTCCAGGGAGGAAGGGTTGGGTGTAATGGTCAGTGGTGGTGAATAAATACCTTGACTCCCCTGCCCCCACTCTGCTCTTCTGTGGGGTCAGCCCCCTGGGGAACCCACCTGGAAGCCAGAGAACCTGGGAGCCCACTGGGAGCTCCATCAAGTCAGCCTCGCACGGTGGAAGGAAAAGGATGGAGAGTGGGTGTGGAGGGACGGATGGAAGGCCCGCTTTCCAGCGAGGATCTGCTCTCTAAGGTAGTCTTACAAGTCATCAGGTTTGGCAAATCCATAAAAATAGACATAAAAATTACGCTTAACTGATTCTTCCCATCACAAAGATGAGATGAGAAAGCCACAGTGCCTGTCCTAGCTGGGCAACTAACGTACCAGGAAATAGTGGCCCAGATCACTCTCAGGTAAGAACTGTCTCTGCATCTTTCACTTGCCAACCCCGACTCATATGACTTTGAAAATAGAAACGAAAGCTCAGCACCTCCTGAAAGCCTTCCCTGAACATACAAAAGTGCAGAGCCTCAGCCTGCCTCCCGGGTCCCAGCCTGCCACCCGGGTCCCAGCCTGCTGCCCGGATCCCAGCCTGCCTCCTGGGTTCCACCCTGCCTCCCGGGCCTCAGCCTGCCTCCTGGGCCTCAGCCTGCCTCCCAGGCCTCAGCCTGCCTCCTGGGCTTCCTCACAAAAGCACACAGCTGCTTCTGCCCTTGGGTATAATGCACTGTGCTCTTTCCTCAGGACAGAGGGTGGCTCTTAAGCCCCTTGTGTGTCAGAACTCAGGCTTCCTGAGGCTCAGGAGTGTGGATGCGTGACAAGGACAGTCAGGGAGCCAGCACTGCCCCCCCCCCCACTTCACCACTTCACCCCTGTGCTCAGGGCCTGGCTCCTGTGTCCAGGGCGGGCTCCACAGACTCCAGTGGCTGCGCAGGTAAAAGCTGAAACCCGTTTCCTGCACTTAGCAGCTCTGAAGTGCTTGGGGAGATGCTTGAGGGATATGTGCACTTACTATTTGGTATCCCTGTCATCAAAGCCATTTACTGCTCCAGAGTCTGGGGAAACCATAATAGGAACAAACAGTTGTTTTTTATTTAAAAAGCCAACAACTAAGTGCACCTTGAGTGGTGCAAATGCAAAACCGGCAGATCCCAGGGAGACTCAGCCAAGGGGATGCTCTCGAGGTGTCACTCGGAAGCCACCCACAGTTGACTGAATCAATAAATAGCCTGAGCACAAAAGAGGGGACATCGTTTAGTATAAGATGCCCCACTTTAGTGCCTACAGGCCCACCAAGCACAGCTATGCTTTCTGAGCAATGGGGAGCCTGGAAGTTTCAAGGAAGAAACGATTTAGAACTGTGCTTCTCAACAGGGGGCAGTTTTGCCAATCAGGGAATATTTGATAATGACAAGGGGGGGTGGGGGGACCATTTTTGGTTGTCAGGATGGGGGCGGGGGACAGGCTGCTAGTGGCATCTAGTGGGCAAAGGTCAGGGATGCTGCTCAACATCCTGCAATGCACAGGGCAGCCCCCCACAGCAAAGAGTCACCTGGCCCCAAGTGTCAGGAGTGCTGAGGTTGAGACCCCCTGCTGTAGTCTGCTAACCGCAAAGGCTGAAATATTTATAGCTCTAAGTGCCAGACATGAAATGATTTACGTGCCTTATCTCACTGAATCCTAAGAACAATTCTGAGACAGGTGTTGCTATTATCCCCATCTTGTAGATGAGGAAACTGAGGCACAGCGTAATTAAGTTACTTGTCCAGAGTTGTATAATTGGAGAACAATAACTGAGATTTAAATTGAGGTGGTTTGACCCTGGAGCCTCACCTGTGAACTCTCACCTCAGGAGTCTACCCTCCCTGCTGCAGGTTACTCCAGGTCCTGGAGCCAGGCTGGAGGTGGAGGCTGGGAGGAGGCTGGCTTGGAAGCTTCCACTGTTACCCTTCTAGCCATTGGGGGGAGGTGGGGCTGCACTAAGGGAGTAGCAGAGGGGGGAGGGGGCTTTACTAAAAGGCCCCTAGCATAAGATGGCACGAAGTGCTAAGACAGCAACCTCCCTCCTACAACTCATGTCAGAGGCAGCAGGTGAGCTGTTATCCTGCCTGTGGGTATTTTACAAACCCCCGGGGGCGTAGAAATGACATCCTGACCACACAACTCCTTCTCATCTGCGAATGATCGATACAGCTCATTCTCCACACAGCCCCACACAGCTTGGCAGGGCTGCAGCCCCTGGCTTGGCCGTTTCATTCTGATGCTTATAAGAGAAAGAGAAAAATCACTGGCAAGGTGAAAGAACAAACACCCCGACCTTGGTCTAACACCAGTGGTATTCTCTTCCTTAGGCCGGGGGCAGGACTAACGACCAATATCTCAGCTGCACAGCCAGCCAGCAAGCCCACAGCGCCCGGGAGCACACTGTTCAGGGCCACAGAGCCAGGGCCAGGCAAGTAGCCCAGGGCTGGAGATGTCCCTTGCTCTGTCACTTCCTCTCTCAGATGAGCAGTTGCCCCTGCCTGGTAGGACACAGGGGAACCCTCTCCCCTGCCAGGTGTCCTCAACATCGCTCCTCTTCCTGGCAAGCATGGAGGTGGGCCCTGCCTCTTTCAGAAAGTGAGGAATGGCTTCCGGAAGATCCACTCTCCCCATCTGTCAAACATCACCTCACTGGCAGAAGTTGCTCCTGGGGCTGAACTGCCTCAGGAAGGGGAGGGGAGAGGAAAACAAACAGATTTTGGGATACGTGCACACCAGGCTAGGTACTTTCCATATCTGTGCTCGCCTGCCAGGTTTAAGGATAGAAAGCGGAGGCTCCGAGGATTTAGAAACCCTTGCCAGGGTACACAGGTAAATAGCTGCGCTCTCCCTCCCTGCCTACATGGGGGCAGGGCCAGCGGGGCAGGAAGGCTGAGCTCTTGCCCGTTCAGGGCCTGCATCCCACTACTCAGGCCAGTCGACCTTCCCCAGCCCTGGGCAGGGCCCCTCCTCCCATGGGGCTCAGGCGCAGCCAGCTCCCTGAGAACCGCCCTGAAATCATCCCTCAGAACAGAAATGGAACAACCAGTCCATTTCCACCAACTTGTTCCTGCCAAGCCCTGGGAGCTCCAACGAGGGGCTCAGGGGCCCGAGGGGAGTCAGGTCTGGTAGGTGTGGTTCTAGGGCCCTCTCCCAGCCCAATCTGGGAAGATCTTCTTTTGTCTTCCTTACATTTGTCTTTCATATAACGTTTTGTTTAAACCAAAGGTTACAAAGAATTTACAAAGAAGTGTGAAAACCACTGCTCTAAAACATGAGACATTGGTCCAGGAGGGGCTCAGTGAACCTCCTTCAGCTTGCATTCTGCCGACCGGAATCTCTAAGTGCTTGGATGAGCAGCTGTAACTTCCTGTCTCCGCCCTCCACTGCTTTGTGTTCTTTAATGTGACCAGTTTACATATTTTCAATCATTTAATCCCCTCTTCTATCCAGAATTCCGTAACGGCTTCACGGTACCTTAGCCTCTGTGAAAATTCTGGTGCCATCCCCACACTGGGCAGAGACTGAGACTAAAGAGCCATGGGATGGGCAGAGGGAGAGGGGTGGAAGGCCTCCCGACACATCAGAAACGTGGGGCAAAGTGAGACTGGTGCTACTAAAAGGGTGTCCCAAAATTCACGCAAGATTTGAATTTTGCGTCATTTGTGCGGTAAAGTGTTGCCAACGAAAAAAAAAGACAGCGTGACAGCTGACAGTTCAGGGTTATTAAAAATGGAGTGCTACATGAAAGAACAATGCGTTTTCATTGTTGAGCAATGAAAATTTACAATTTTTAATCATAAACCTGTGTTTTCTATCAAAATTACTTCTTGCATGAATTTTGGGACACCCTTTACTTACTAACATACACACCTCAAGGTACAACTGAGGTACCAGCTCTCTTCCAAACAATGGGCATGTGGATGTTGAGCAGTTTTATTTCCTCCAGTAAGTGATGTTTCCTTGGCAACACTACTGACCTATCGTGTGGGGGTCCCTGAAGAGTGAGGCATCGTAGGGACATTCACAGACACTCTAGAGCACAGGCAGCATGGATGGTCTTCAGCCAAAACAGCCTCAGCCTGGAGCGTGGTGAGGTGGGAGGGGGAACACTTTTTTTTTTTTTAAGATTTATTTTATTGCTTTTTTGACAGATATAGACAGAGAGAGAGAGAGAGAGAGAGAGAGAGACAGAGACAGAGAGAGACAGAGAAGGGTAGGGCCCAGAACAGTCTCCATAGTTGCACATCATTAGTTTTCGACATGGTTTTGTTCCACACAGGTGGGCGGGGGGCTACGCAAGGTGGGAACTGGACTGGGGGCCTCCTGCATGGGAGGCACACCCCCTTGAGCCAGGGGCCAAACCGGAGGATGAGAACCAAATTGGGGGCCTCCCTCATGGGAAGCACACCCCAATTCAGCATATGGGTCCAAATGGGCCGGGGCTGGGATTTGATCCTTGGTCCCGGGGCAGCAAATATTACTCCGCTGAGCCATCCCAGCTTCCCCATGAGGAGACTCTTTACAAGAGGTTTTAGAACCTACCACAGGAGAGAAACAACTCTATTTGCAGGGACCTTTCATGGGAAAACTGACCCCAGGTGAACCCACATCCGCATGGTCACTGCTTTGGATCCTTGGAAGGCATCTGTATTCTAGAAGATGGTTATAGCACAACAAAGCGATAAGAGCCCAGCTCTCTGCAGAAGTGGGGGTTCACAGCAGGGAGTGACACAGTCTAGGAGTCAAAACTCACATAATAGGGTGAATGCAGTATCAAAATGGGTGTGCTGGCGAAGATCAGTGACAGGAGAGCCAGCACTGTGGTGGGCTCTCGGGACAAGGGCTGTGCACTGGACCTCGGAGAAAACAGATCAGTGAGCAAATGAAATGGTGGGGCGTGGGGGGCAGAGAAATGAAAAGGACACTGTCCTAAGTGCCGTCAGGCTAAGGCAGCAGTCTCCACCTTGGCTGCACATTAGAATCACCTGGAGAGCCTTAACAGACGTAGATCACAGTCTTAGGGGGTGGGGCTTAGACAGGGGTATTTGTTTCAGGTGATTTCAATGTGCAGCCACGGTTGAAAGCTAGCTGTATAGAGGAGACTTTGAGCACCTGGGGAGGAATTGTAGCGACAGCATCTATGACCTCCAGATTCCAAGCCTCCCTCTCATTGTGGGGCGGCCCGCTAGATCCCTCTCTGCAGGGCCATGGCTTTTATGAGTCTGTTGGGCATGGCCAAGAGGTTGGGAAGCACCACTGGTTAGGACAATGGCTCTGCAAATGTGGTCCTAGTGTCAGCTGGGATCTTGTTAGAAATGTACATTGTTGCACCCAACTCCAGACCTATTGAATCAGAAACTCTGAGAATAGGGTCCCCAAACTCTGCATGTTAACATGCCCTTCTGCTAAGTCTGATGGAGGTGAACATCTGAAAACCACTGGGTAGGAGATAGCAGGCCTGCTGGGAGAGAGAACATGAGCTTCCAAGTCAGGCAAGCCTCCTCCCTCACTTCCTGGCTGGAAAGCCACTTTGAGCCTTGGTTTCCGGACCCGTGAAATGCTGTTGTGAGGACTGAAATATCTACTGATAGCTCCTTGTCTGGCCACGGGGACCACAGGGCAAGAACAAGGCAGACAGGGTCTGAGGGGTCCTTAGGGGGGCAGGAGAAGAGCCAGCAGGGCGGGGACTGCTGGCCTAGAGTCTCTGTCTCAATTGCCCTCACCTGCGTGGCCCTGCCCAGGAGGCCTGTGGGTGAGGGTTCCCGGAAGCAGCAAGCAGGGTGCTGGCATGGCTGAGGGGAAGGAGCAGAGCCTAGCTTTATTAAATTTCAGTGTGAAGTGGCAGCTGTGATGTCCATCACATGTGCTGGAAATGGGCTCTTTGGTCTTATTACCTGGAATGAGCTACTGTGGGCCCCTCTGCAGACAGGGAGGGCTGATTTAAGGTTTTGGTTACTGGTCATTAACCCACTGACACAGAGGTTAGTTACTGTGCTGACAGCCACAGGGCACAGACGCTAAATCAAGAATGAAGGGGAGTCATTTCCAGAATGATCTTATGTTCACTAATGACAGGAACCAGGTAGATGTGGGGAGTGCTGTAACTGTGAAGGAGTGGAGTGGTGGGAAGCGAGGTCCCCTGCTCAGAGCTCCCCCTTGTGAGCCCATTTCCCTGTGGAGGGGAAAGATGAGGCTAAGGCATGCTCCCCCAGGCTTCCGGGAGAGGTTTATAACCGACACTTAGACCATGGTCAGTAGTTGGTCCGGTTTGATGCAGCAGAGAAGAGAGCTGTAGGATTCTTGATGCTTAAGAGTTTCATTTGCTTTCTTATGACAGCTTTTTGTCTCACCCTTGCCATAAGGGTAGGCATGTTTCACAGGCTGGCTCAGGGATTTAGTCCAGGATGAGCATGTGACCTAGTCTGAGCCAATGGAAGTCCTTCCTGGGATTTTCTGTTTGTGGGATAAGCTGGAAGGCTCTAAACCCAAGCTGACCTGCCGCCGTCTTCCTAAGGTAAACCAGGGAAGCCCCTTTCCTTTTAACTGTAAGAGAGGCTAAAGTTACACATGAAGGGAACCAGAGTTAAAGGGGCGCAGGGGAGAGAGAGAGTTGTTAGTCAAGTGACTATATTCAAGCTCCTGCATCCAGCCCTGCGTGAACCCAGAGCCGGCCCCGGGCTTGTCAGTTACATGAGATGATAAGATCTCTTTTGCATTCAGGCTGGCTCGAGTTAGAGGATTCTGTCACTTGCAACCAAAAGCCTTGACTAATACAAAACACATAGGAGACATTTCCAGGACACCAAAGGGATGAGGCAAAAGCTTCATCAGGTCATATAGCGCCAGCGGTTCTCAGCCACAAGGTGAGCGTAGATGTCGTGTGTGTATAAGGTTTATTTGTTATAATAAAGCAAGTCACTTCATAAAGTTCTGAAGTTTGTAGATGTCTGACTTTGTTTTTTATAAGTTAAGGAACTATGATATCCCACTCATTTGCCTGCCAGTATGCTTCCTTCAGTGGGTGAAAAGCTGGTGAGCGTGGAGGTTCACAGAGACTGAGTAAGCCCTGGGCTGAGTATGTGAACCTGACCCCGCATTGGGGTGCAAGTGGAGAAGTTGAGAACTGCAGAGGAAGCTTGCGTGATGGGAAGGAGGATTGGCACGGCCCAGGATAAGACAAGGAACAGGTGCCCTGCAGTGCCATTGCTGGCTGAGTCCTCTGCCTGCTGCCACCTGGGTCTGTCTCCAGGGGGCAGCGCTGGCCAGCTGCCCCCATCCAGGTCCTGCCTCTGTGGCTGTTCCTCCCTTGTTCCTCCTGCTCTCTGCCCGCAACCCAACCAGCCTGGCTGC
The DNA here is from genome assembly GCA_004027555.1 of Craseonycteris thonglongyai. Taxonomy (NCBI): domain Eukaryota; kingdom Metazoa; phylum Chordata; class Mammalia; order Chiroptera; family Craseonycteridae; genus Craseonycteris; species Craseonycteris thonglongyai. Next base: position 5,053 of record PVKE010014142.1, on the reverse strand, counting down.
CTGACATGGGGGCCTGCCTGGGTAGCTCTCTCCAGCAGAGCACTCTGACCCGGGTGGGACCAGCAAATGGGGGCCACTCCAGGCAGAAACGTGCATCAAGGGAGAGTTCATAGAGGAGGCCCAAGCACGAGTGATGGCCAGGGTGGTGGGTCAGGCCTCAGCAGCTGAAGAACTGGGCTTGTCATGGGGGAGAGAGATATGTAACAGAATGTGTGCTGCTGTCAGAGCAAGACGAGAGGTGGCAGAGCCAGGGCTTGGGGCAGGCAGCTGTGAAGGGGCAGGAGGAGGTGTCATTGCACTGGGCTTTAAGGTCTAACAATGACCCAGGTCCTCTGAGAATGGCCCCCAGATAGTCTGTGTTCTGTGACTAGACCTGCCCACTGGTGAGACTGGAGCTGGTAAGCCAAGAAGGCTCTCTTCTCACAAGAATTTAAAACATGGAACACAGAAATGAGGCGGCCTTGTAGCTAAGACGTGTTTAGCTGGAGAAGAGTCATGACGTACCCCTGAGGCTGCCGGAGCTGCCCTGGTTCCTGCCTTCTCCAGTCAACCCCCACCTTTCAGCCTACAAAATGAATCACTCCCAGTGTTCTCTGGTAGCATCCACTCTTTGTTTTTAGATTAAGCTATCCAAATTTATTTTGGTTGTTGTTGTTGATAATAACTTCCTCTTCTGAAATGAACAAATATAGTTCGCTCATTCCTCAGGAAGTTCTCTATCTTCAGAAACCTCAAATATCTGCTGGCCACTGGCTGCTGGCTGCTGGCTCCCATTTGGGCCCCCTTTTTGGAACTGCTCAAAGCCCTTTCTAGCCAACTGCTTGCCTGCCACAGCTGTGTCCCCTCACCGGCGAATAGCTAAGACGAAGCGTATCAAGTGCACTGAGGAAAACGTGCCCTGACGTTCCTTTTTTTTCAAAACACAACAGTCTGCCAACCCTCCTCAGCTTGTGAGAACCAATGCAGGCTCTTTAGCTGCTTCTAACAGGCCAATTCACAGCCCATCGTATGAGGCCCTTCTGTGGTCCCCACCTGACTGAGCTATTACACGTCCCCTCATCATTGGTGTCAGACCTGGCCACATGCCTTTTTCTTTTTTAAGATTTACTTAATTGTTTTGGACAGAAACAGAGACAGAGAGAGACAGAGAGAACGGGGAGGGCCCAGAGCAGTCTCCATAGTTGTACGTCATTAGTTTTTGACATGTTTTTGTTCCACACAGGCAGACGGGGCCGCTGTGTGGGGCGGGAACTGGGCTGGTGGTCTCCTGCATGGGAGGCACACCTCAATGCAGCATATGGGTTCACACAGGCCAGGGCCAGGACTCAATCCTTAGTCCCCAGGGCTGCAAAGCGAGTGCTCAACATGCTGAGCCATCCCGGCTTTCCCATGGCCACATGTCTTTAACCAATGACTGTGAGTGGGAGAGACCCGTGTTGTTTCTACTCAGAATCCTTAAGAGCATCATGTGCCCTACCATGCCCCTGTACGCTCTCTGCCATTGGACTTGCAGTGTCCCAGATAGGGGTTGCGTCTTTGGCCCCAGACAAAGGTGAGACGACATAACGCTGAAGCTGAACCATAAGAAAGATGAAGCATGGGCAAGAAACAAGTATTTCTTGTTTTAAGTGACTGTGGCTTGGGGATCATCAGCCTAAGCTGAATGATAAAGACATCAATACTAGCTAAGGGCTGGTGTCAAATCTTAAAATATGAGACACTGACTTGGGGGCCAGAGCGTGAGCAGTAAGGGACTGTGTCTGGAGGCTGGAAGGATGGTGACCTCTTCGATGCAGTGACAAAACATTTGGCAAAACTGTTGCCTGCAGAACAGTTTTATTGGGGGACTTGGGGAATTAGCGGGACCTGGTGCTGATTAGTGTCAGTCATCAATCATGCTCTTGTCACGATGGCCACCCACCTTGATCCCCGAGGGCAGGGGACCATGCTTGTCTTGCTCACTGTTGTATCTCTCCTCTCTAGCCCACTGTCTGACACACAGCATATACTCAAAACATATTGGTAGATTAAATGTGTTAAATGATTCCAGAGATAGTGGGCTTCAGCTCAGAAATGTATCCTGGCTCCCTCTTTGCTACCTGCTTCATATCTCTTCCTCTAAGACTCCTCCAAGCTTCTCTCTGCCCAGGTTTGGAGCTTTGACACCATCCTCCATAGCACTCTGTGGACTAACAGCTTGGTTAGAATACAATCCTCTCTGTAGGACATGGTTCTCAATATTCACCCCCAGGACGCAATGTCAGGACTAACCCTTACCTGCCCCATGAGGAATGGGCTCAGTCTCTTGCTGGCACATCACAACTGCTATTCTGCATTGAATTAAGAAGGGCTTATGATGTGCCCAGGGAGAGGCAGGGTGTGTGTGCATGCTCGTGTGTGTAACAGAGATTTTAATATATGGTCAGCGGGGCATGAGGATGTGGACTCACCATCAGTCTTGGTGATGAGAAAAATGGAGGAAAGAACTTTGTGATAACACCTGCAGGTTAAGAGCCAGCAGGGAGAAGGTAGCCCTGAAAAACAGACTCCATGTGAATGACAGTTTGGTCCTGGTTTTAATTTGTAAATATAAATCTATTTTGCTTGTTCCCAAACCATCTCTACCCTTCCTTTCCCTCTCCCTCTCCCTCTCGGAAAGATATAACCTGCTTTCCTGGGGAAAAAAATGTCCAGCTCATGCCTTTCGTGGATGTTACAGACCTCAGATAGCAATGCCAGATGAATTGCACTATGACAGAGAACAGTGTTAGAAAACTTAGGCCATTATTGCAGATTCCTTTTCATGCCACACCACATGATAGGTGCTCAATAAATATTTCCCAGTGAATAAATACACCAATGAGTGAGTGACTGAAATAATACAAAGTAAATATAATAGGTGTTATGAGAGGTTATGAAAATGTTTGCAGATTTTCCCCATCCTTGCATGCTAATCACATTGCCGTGTAACTTTGTAGCTCTTCCTTTCAAAGACAGAGTCTATATCTCTGACCTTTGTCTGGGCTTGGCTATATGACTTACTTTGGCCAATGACAAAATTTCCATAGCAAATGGACACCAGCAGAGCCCGAAAAGCCCTTGCCCAGTAGCACTCGCCCTTTCTGGCTGTCCCAGAAACCCTGAGTGAGCCTGCTGGATGAGGAGGCAATGGCCCAGAAGCTCCCTCCCTCCAGCTGCCAGGCGGCCAAGCTCCAGAAGCCAATTCAACTAGCTTACCCACCATGGGCTACAGAGGCCTGAGGGAGCCCCGCTGAGACAAGCAGAAGGGGCCAGCCCAACCCAAACTGCCGGCCCTTCAGAATCTGGAGCTAAATAGATGGATGGCTTAGGTCACGAAATATTGGGATAGTTTTGTATGTAGCAAAAATGTACTGATGCAGCCCACCTGTGGAATGAAAGAACGTAGAAACCCAAGGCTGCGCAACTATGGAGACTGCCCCGGGCCCTCCCCCTTCTCTCTGTCTCTGTCAAAAACAAACAAACAAAAAGTACTGATGCGGGTGGCTTATTTCACAGGCGTGTTTGTAAAGCACATGGCACTGCATGTAGGTGCTCAGCAAATCACTCTTCCTTTAAGTATTTTACAAATACACTTATTTATCCTCAAAATAACGCTGGACAAGTGGGGGAATATCATCTCCACTTTTAGGTGAGAAAACAAAATGATGTCCACGTGAATGAATGGACAGCAAGTGGCAGAGCTGGGAGCTGGACTGAGGCCCTGGCTCCAAAGCCCAGCTCTCAACTACAATACCGTGCTTCTTACTAGAGAAAGAAAAGAAGTTCAGTCTCACCCCTTCCACCTGCACCACCACTCCTGAAGCTCCTCCTCCAGGAAGACCGCCCTGACCTCTCAAGGTCACCACCACCAACCCCTCCTTTCCCCTGGGCAGCTGAGACTCTGACCCTTCCCTGCAGAGGAGTGGAGTTCTCACCGAGCCCCGCTGATCCTGGGCTGAATGCACTGATGTGATGGATGCAGTTCGGTTGCTGTTATGACAAAGCAAACTTTGGAAATGGCTGCTTTGTCCTGAGAACAGAAGGTGGAGACCAAGGGAAGTGGCAGTGGTCACAGAACAAAGAGGTGTGGTTCCCACGACCTGATTCTGCCGTGCTCCTCCCATCCTCCCAGTTCCCGGGGGCCTAAGTCAGCACATGAAGTTGTATTTTTGTCATCTGCACGGGGCTTTCCCGTCCTCTCAGAACTCCTGCTACGCTCTGTTCTTTCCCTGGTTGACCTCCGTGTTGGTCCTCCCTCCTAAGCCCTCCCTTCAGTCCTTAGAAACTGTCAATCAACTCCCACTACCTTTCAAGGGGAGTCCTTTCCAACCCAAAGTGCCTTCTCCTGTCCCTACCAAGTGGCCCTTCCCGGAGGACACTGGGACACAAACTGGAGCCAACACTGTCCTCTCCCTGCAGCACCCCTGCTGTCCCTCAGCCCCTCCATCTCCCCAGAAAAGTATCTCCTCCTTCAGCATCAGACATCAGACATCAGGCATCGCTCTCGGCCCGCTTTGTTCTCACCGCAGCGCGTCCCAGGCAGCCTGCCATGCCCTTCAAGGTCAGGCCTGGGCTCACAGCTTCCTATGCATCCCCATGGGCAGCACTTCCGGCTCTCAGGCAATAAATGACCCAACCTCGCCCGTGGCCTCTAGTCTAGGGAGAGCTACTTGCGCTCCACTTGAGCCCCCACACCCAGCCCCTAGGGGTGCCAGACCTGCTGTACCCCTGGAAGCTGGTCCTCCATTCCCCACTTTCACCAATTAATCTGGATTTTTCACTCTTCCCCGATGCCTGCTCATCAACCTCACTGAGACGCCTGAAATAGTACCCTTTTTCCTTTCCTCTCATACGTTCATCTCCTGGCCTCTCCACATCCCTAGGAAGGCTGCATCCAAATTTCTTCAATCACGCCCTTGCCAGCACCTTCAAGTCCGTAATTCCTTATTCTTTCTTCCTCTTCCTCCGACACCCTGTAAATCTCACCTCTGCAGCCTTGTTTGCCTTTGCCACACCCATTCCCTAGAGGCTG
>PVKE010014141.1:0-35439 GCA_004027555.1 Craseonycteris thonglongyai | reverse complement strand
AAAAAAACGCAAAAGTGAAAAATTGAAATCAAATTATCAGCCATACTGTGCATTTTTATAACAACTTTTTCATATTTACGAACAAGTAGTACAACAACTTATACATTGCAGTTGATAAAAAAATTAAATTGCATTTTAAGTTAGTAAAAATCTATCTTGAAAGTGTCAGAAAATCGAATTTTTTAGGTATCTCATGTACGGAATGCTGCTATCAAAAGTTGGGTCTGGAAATTTATTTTCTTCATGAGCCTATATCTCAAAAACTTAATAAGTGATTTAAAAAATAAAAAATAGTTTTGAACATATATTTTACTTATCTAGTCATACCTCGCTGGAATGCACCTTATACTGAAACACAGTGTATAAACATAGTATGCATTTCACACCCCTTCTTCCCCCTTAGACTACGCCTATGACAACAAGTCAATCGCGACACACTTTTAAGATAAAAAGTAGATCTTATATACAGAAAAGTTGGCCACCCCTGTCTTAGAGTATGTATAGGCAGTTTTTTGTTGTTTTGCTTTTTTTTTTATCAACTTTACTGGGGTGGCATTTGGATTTCACAGAATTAATGAGCATATTGAGAGATTTTGGTTTAGTTATGGTGTATGGTCTGAAGTCTTTCCCTCTTCAGATGTCAAAGTCTTTCTTAATACACAGATTTTCCAGTTTTGGGGTATTAGAGTGAAATGAATCAGAAAGAGGAACTCATCTTATGGCCATTTAGTAATTATATAAATATTTGCAGATTCCCATGAAATGAATCAAATTCATTTGCTAGGTTTCAGCAATATACTAGATTAAAATGGATTACAACTTTGCTGCTAACATTGTTAGAAATTAGAGCAACTCCTGCAAGCAAGCATTATATTTTTCTCTTTGAACTTATATTTGGCAGGCCTATGAATCTGAGTCAGAGATCATGTCCTGTACTGATTTAACTGAATCCTCTCATAAACATGTTTAGTGCTTCAAAGGTCTCTTTTCTTCCCCAGAAGTTCTAAGACATAAAGTTATAAGGGCCTTGAAGAACCTGCAAGAAAAGTCTTCCACCCCTATTGCAGGAAGATGTCTCCCCAAAATTGCTATAGGGGAAAGAGGGAGCCTTTCAAGTGCTCCTGGTCATACACATTATTATCAAAGTGAAACAAAAACCCAGGGGGATGCATGCTTGCCAAGTGAAGCCAGCACCTCAGAAAGGCTGGACAGTGGTTCCTACAAAGGACTTGAAACTTGAATTTTATGGAGCAACTGATAATGGCAATAAACTTAACTAAAAAAGGTATTCTAATTTAATTTATAATTCTAATGGACTGCCTGTCCTATTCGCAGTAGTGTTTTTCTTTTTCAGTTACTTAAAAATCACATTTTATTAGAAAACAAACATGTTCTTTGTAACACTACTTTCTTCTTTCTGTACTGCGCATAACATTTTCCACAATCACCATTTCTAAACAGCTTTAATTGTACTCCTATTGATTAGCCAAGGCAGCCAGAACATCCATGCAGCTTACCTAAACATTAGTGGGGCTTCTTCCTGTCTATAGGCTCTTGCTCCACCTTGTCTTAGACCATTTACTTTAGAAAGCATGCAATTATAAATCTTTTCTCTGTCCTTTGAGATGTTAGACATCTACTGCCCAGGAATGTCTTTCTCAAGGACCTGGGAGCTATCCCTTTGAAATATAGTAATCAAACGTGAGAACTCTCCTGTCTCTGTGGGAGTACAGCAGTCCAGCTTTGACAGGCAACTATTAGTGAACAAAAAAGGCCTATGAGTATTCACACTGACTGTTCTCCCACCTAAATTTCTCCAGTACTTTTCCATTAGCTCACCTCAGCAGAACTGAGTTCAATTTATCTTCCCTATTGCAAGTCTTCATTATTTTTTTAATACTTGGCCCCTATTGTAATAGCTTTAGCTCCTATTGCAATAGTCTTGAATAAAGTATCCCCTGATTGTTTTACTGTTGTGGCATAATTTTTCTCTTACAACAGTTTTGGCATGATCTGTGCTTGTAAATTCAGCAATCCAAATTTTGGCTGAGTAAAACAGACTACCTTCTGCCTAGTGGTTATTTTATATCAAAGTAAAGTAACTGCATCCAGATACTCAATCTCTAACTTTGACACAGAAAGCAGTTTTATTGATTGGCTTGATTGGAGAAAATGGTACAGGACAAAAAGCATCTAATTAAGAGACAAATAGAGATCTGGCATTTGCCTCTTAAAACTGCAGAAAACAGGTCTGATGTCATTTGATTAACTTTGAGACAATTTCTCTACAGTCCAAGTAGAGATAAATAAATACAAGTGTTTATCTGTTATTTATGCAAATTTATTGATTGTTATAACTATTGATTTGGACTCATGTGGAAAATGACCCATAGGCTGAGTTTGTCTTCAAGACTGATAGCAATTAGAACCATGTCAATTAAACACTGGAAGTTCCATAGGTACCATTCAATAGGTCCCTCATAGTAATATGAGATAATGATACTGTGTATGTTGTGTTTCCTGTTTGAAAAAAATACTTGGAAATATGGAATGGTAATTGAAGGATCTAGATTATCTTGCATATGTAATTGTTCCTTATGTCATTGATGAAAATTTAGAAGAAATTATTGGGCTCCTCAAGAAAAACTACTATTTAAGAACTTAGATTCATGGGAAGCCGGGATGGCTCAGTGGGTTAGGTGCTCACTTTGCAGCCCTGGGAACTGAGGATTGAGGTCCGGCCCCAGCCCGTGTGGACCCATATGCTGAACTGGGGAGTGCCCCCGGTTTGGTTCTCACCGGGGTGAGACCCCGGCTCAGTTCCTGCCCTGTGCAGCCCCAAGCTCACCTGTGGAATGAAATTATGTAAAAACCAATGATGTGCAACTATGGAGGCCGTTCTGGGCCCTCCCTCTTCTCTCTGTCTCTGTATCTCTCTCTCTCTCTCTCTCTCTCTCTCTGTCAAAAACAATAAAAATAAATCTTAAAAAAAAAAAAGAACTTAGATTCAGGCACCAGGGTGAAGCTATGCCTTAGGCTTGAACTGGGTAAGATTTCACAAGAAACTAAAAAAATAATACTCAGTTAACAAATTAAAAGTATAAGCACCACAGACATCACAACAGTTTGTAAAACTAATGTATGGAAAAAGAGAATTTCTGACCATTGCTAATCAAGGATCTGCTTTAACAATTCACCACTCATATAAAATATTTACGTTATTCCCCTAAGGCTAATATTGGACCAAATTTTTTAATTGATCATATTCTATTTCTGATAATTGCTTTGCTTTGTTGTTTACTGTGGACTTGTATATTTAGATGACACCAAGCTGCCCAGGGGAAAGTAAAAACAGCAATAGAGATAATTAGAAAATTGTAGTGTTATTATAAAACAGTCACAAAAAGAAAATTTATAAGTGCTAATACAACTCTAAAAAAAAATAATTGTGGGGGGGAGGTGGGAGTGGGCACTAGATATAAGGTGATGGAAGGGGAACTGATACTGAGTGATGGGCACATAATACGATGCATGAAAGATGTGATGTGGACTTGTACATCTGTAAACTATCTAATTGTTACCAACCAATGTAACCTCATCAAATTTAACAATAAATTAAAAAAAAAAATAATAATAATAATAATAAATTTCAATATTTTCCTGGTACCAAAGGAAAAGAGGCTCTCTCCACTTCTCTTTAGCATATCCTTTAGAAAACACTTGTTCTCTTTGTTTCTTTCAGATATGTGTAAATGTTTTAAAAGCTAAATAGACTCTTTGCAGTTTTACATCTCAAGAATACCTTTCTTTGGAGGTCTTAGAGAAATCTCTTCAAAATGTAAACATGGGGAAAGGTGTGCCCTCTTAGCTTGTTTCTATAATAGTTAAAGCATATAGGATATGATTTTCTACTGTTATAAAGATAGATTTTTTTTTGTAACCTTTTTAAAAGATTTATTCTTATTGGTATTTGACAGAGAGACAGACAGAGAGAGACAGAGAGAAGGGGGAGGCCCCAGAGCAGTCTCCATAGTTGACAGCATTAGTTTTCCATATAGTTTCACTCCACAAGTGGGTGTGGGGCTGCACAGGGCAGGAACTGGGCCGGAAGCTTCCCGCATAGGTCCCGGCAAGAACTGAACTAGAGTGTTCTGAACTGGGGGAACACCCCAGTTCAGCATGTGGGTCTATATGGGTCGAAGCAGGGATTTGATCCTTGATCTCCAGGGCTGGAAAGCGAGTGCTTAACCCATTGAGCCATCCCAGCTTCCCTTTTTTTTTTTTTATTGGTTTTGACAGAGAGAGAGAGAGAGAGAGAGAGAGACAGAGAGAGAGAGAGAACTGAACTGGGGGAACTCCCCAGTTCAGCATATGGGTCCGCACGGGCCGGGGCCAGGATTCGATCCTCGGTCCCCGGTGCTGCAAAGTGAGCGCCTAACCCACTGAGCCATCCTGGCTTCCCCTGTAATTTTTAATAAGGACAATTAGGATGTATGTAATGGACTGTCTCTGTTTATATAAATTGGTGATATATATATATATATATATATATATATATATATATATATATATATATATAATCATTTTACAATCTCTGTATCAGATTGTCTATGGTGCACATCACAGTCTGTTTTAATCCTTATTCCACAGTGAAACTGATTAATTCTTTTCTACATTTTTTGCTAAGTGATATTATTTTTAATTGTATCTTTTCAACACTGGATCCCTCAGTAAAAATTATGTTCTTTGCATGCAGCCTCAATGACTAATTCTTCCAGACTTCTCAAAGACCTTGGTTTAGATGATTTCTAATATTTAATCTAGATGAGGTACTAAGTTTCTTTCTGTCGCAGACATAGGAAAAAAGCTTCTTAGTTAATTGATTAGCCAACCTGCCTTTCCTTGTACATGTTTGAAAGAATCTAAACCTGAAATTCAATCCTCTATCTTAAACATAAAAGATAGGACAGTGGGGTTTTTCTTTTGTTTTGTTTTAATTTTACTTACTTATTTTCTTCTTTGAAATGTAAGAACTGAGAGGGAATAATATTGGGGCTTATAATGTACATATAAGGTAAACCCTTGGCTTTATTACAGGAGAACTTATTGTAAAATTAACAAAGCAAAGAAAATGAGAAAAGAATGAGAGAAAATTATATCTTTAGTCAATTTGCACAGTAAAAAATATAGATAATTATCGTATTACATCTAGGAATTATTTATGCTGAAAATAATTTTTAAAATATTTATATCAGTAGTTCTCGTACTTTGGTGTGCATAAGGATTGCCTGGTGAGTCTATTAAAATGCAGATTTTGAGGTCCAAATATATACTGATATACTGATTCACTATATCAGGTATGTGGGTCTAGAAATTTGCATTTAAAAAAATATGCCAGGTAATTGTGATGCAAAAAGAAAAAAAAGAAGAAGAAACAAACAAACAAACAAATCCCATTTTGAAAAATATTGGTTTGACAAAATCTCAATTGCAAATTAAAAGTTATGAGGAAATTCTGAGAGAAAGTGAACCTAAGCTTTTGAGTTTCAGAGCAGAGAAAGCAATATACTCTCCTTGAAACATTTCTTTATGCCATTTTCAGAGGTAGAGGTAGATTACTATAGTGAATAGCCTAAGGATACGGCAATAAATATGTTCTTAACATTTCCCTTTTTCCCTCAATATATGTTCATTCTTTTAACTCACATTAAGAACCATTTCTGGTCTATTTTAACTATCTCAATTCTGAGATAACTGAGTTTTAATACTAAATACTTCATGCTTCATTGCTAAGTACTTCAATTTTCAAACCACTGACAAACTCTGAACTTCAGATCTTCCTAGCTAGGGATAATTTTCCCAATAAGTGAGCAGCACTCATCAGTCTTTAGTACCAGTATGAGTCTCTGGGATCATTATATACTTGCTCTTTTTCAATCTATTTGAAAACTTTGTGATGTCAGGGTGTTTCTCAAAGTAAGTGCCAATCAACCACTCTGTAATTTCACTCTAGGTCTCTATTTCCAAATGGCTTCTGTCTGGCAATGGAATCTAAAAAGTTATGTTTGGATCAAGTATCTTCAGAGTCAATGAAAAAGGACAATTATAATATACTATATGCAGGTTGGTGATAATAATAACTAAGTTACTATGCTTCTTCTGTTGGAAGAGCAATAAAAATTATAGGGTAAAATTTCATAAAAATCTGATAGGCAATGTCAAGAATGAGACAATTGAAAACTTACACTTGGAGCACTGTCCTGGGGTCTCCAACTTCACCGCCATCACCAATTGTCAAAGTATCATAGCCAATCTCCAGATCAAATTCTTCAAAATTTATCTGGATAACCTAGCAACAAACAGAAACAAACATATCAAATATATAGTATTACGCAATAAAAGCAAACAAAAAGCAATAGTAAAAAAAAAGAAACCATCTTAAATGCACAAATGCACATCAAATATGCACATACTATGACAGCTGATTATGTCAGACTATTCTTTTTTTTTCATTAAGATTTATTTTTATTGTTTTTTGAGAAAGAGAGATAGACAAAGGGAGACAGAGAGAAGGGGGAGGGCCCAGAGCAGTCTGCATAGTTGACAGCATTAATTTTCCATAGAGTTTCACTCCACAGGTGGGTACAGGGCTGCGCATGGTGGGAACTGGTCCGGGAGCCTCCCACATAGGCCCCAGCAAGAACTGGGGACACACCCCAGTTCAGCATATGGATCCGCTTGGGCTGGGCCCGGAATTCGATCCTCAGGCTCCGGGGCTGCAAAGCGAATGCTCAACCCCCTGAGCCATCTCAGCTTCCCTATGTCAGACTGTTCTTAAGGTTCAATCCTATTTATCACACAAATATTTTTAAGACGCATTTTATTATTTTGAGAGGAAAGGGAGAAAGAGAGATAAAGAGAGAAAAGGGGAGGGCCCAGAGCAGTCTCTATAGTTGTACATCATTAGATATGACATGATTTTGTTCCACACAAGTGGATGTGAGGCCATGCTGGGCGGAAACGGAATCTGGGTCCTCCTGCATGGGAAGCGAGAACCTTCGCTGTGGTGCCATCCTGGCAATTACCAGCTGAGTCACAGTTCAGCATATGGGTTTGCAGGGACTGGATTAGGGAGTTGAACCCTGGACCTCATGACTGCAACAAAAATGCTCAACTGCTGAGCTATCCTGGCATCTTTTCCTCAATTTTTATTTGCTGCATTGTATGTTCTGTAATAATTTTTCAATAAAATGGCATGTCTTCTGTTTATAGAATACTCTTACAGGAAGTATTTAAAACATAATTAATGCAAATCTACTTTGAGAAGGCTTTATAAAAAGTATATGTAGGTGGAGAGTGGTTTTCCATACAGTTGTATAAATTTTTATACATCTAACAGGAAAAAACACACAGTCTGCTATTTCCATGAAATAGTAGTGTTTTAAAAAATGTTAGAGTTAAATTTGAATTTAGATCACCAAATTTAAAGGTATTGGGAAGTGGAAGTCAAGATGACAGCATATGAAAATCCAGAACTCACCTCCTCCCACAGGTACACCAAATTTACAATTACATATGGATCGTTTTGCCCTGAAAATAATCTGAAATATAGATGAACTGGTGTTTTTCACAACAAATGATACAAGGGCCACATCTTGATGGTAGGAAAGGCAAAAACACTCTTGCTATAAAACACACCCCTGGATGGAAAGTTTTTCTCATTGATTTAGTGTCAAAATTTATTGGTATCATCAAATAAGTTGAGAAGTATACACGGTCATTTCCATTATGGAAGAGCTTCTATCAGTTTGAGAAATATTTATTTTTTGAAAGCTAAGTAAAACTTTCTGGGCTTCCATTTGCAGAGCAGTAGATGACGTGTTACAACTTGTTTATTTTGCCGTCGTAGGCCTTTTCTGAGTCAATTTAAGTTAGTTAATATTTCAATGCTAAGAAAGTTTTCAAAATCATTGTCATAGTTATTCACTTTCTTTTAGTCTATGCTAGGTGTGAACTTTTATGTTGTTTATATTCCTAATATTATTGAAACATGTGTTCTCTATTTTTGTGTACTATTTTAATTGATGTATGTATGTATATATATATATATATATTAAAATTTGCAAATTTAATCATTTTTAAGTGTAGAATTTAGTGGCCTTAATTACATTTACAATGTTGTACAACTGTCACCACTGTCTGTTTCCAAAATTTTTTCTTGTATAAACCAAAACTATATTACCATTAAACAATAATCACTATTGTTCCCCTTTTCTCCAACCCATGGTAACTTCTAGCTTACTTCCTATCTCTGAAAATTTGCTATTTAGTTATTGCATATACGTGGAATTATACAACACTTGTCTTTTTGTGACTGGTTTATTTTACTTCACATAAGGGCTTTGGGGTTCATCCATATATTACCATGCATCAGAACTTCATTCCTTTTTATGGCTGAATAATATTCCACTGTATGTATCTATTATATATTGTGCAACCATTAATCTGTTGATGGATCCTCTGGATATTTCTATCTTTTATTTATTGTGAATATTGCTACTATGATAAAGATTGGTGTATAATTATCTTCTTGAATCTCTACTTTCAATTATTTGGGGTATATACATAGGACTAGGATTTCTGAGTCATCTATTAATTCTATGTTTAACTTTTTGAGAAAATTACATACTGTTTTCCAGTTCCGCTTCAATGTTTTAAATTCCCATGAGCAACATATGGTGCTTTCAACTTCTCCACACACACATCACTTGTTATTTTCTGTTTTGTTTTTATTATAGTTATCCTAGAAGGTGTGAGAGGTATCTCACTGTGGTCTTATTGCATTTCTCTAATAATTAATAATGTTGAGCATATTTTCATGTACTTACTATTTATCTTCTTTGGATAATTGTCTATTAAAGTATTTTACCTATTTTAAAAATAGGATGTTTCTATTGTTGTTTCTGACTTGTAGGAGCTCTCCATAGATTCTAAATATTAACCCCTTTTCATATATAAGCTTTGCAAATATTTTCTTCCATTGTGTGGATTGTGTTTTCACTTGTGTGATAGTTTCCTTTAATGCCCAAATATTCTTTTTAAGATTTATTTTTATTGTTTTTGAGAGAGAGAGAGAGAGAGAGAGAGAGAGAGAGAGAGAGAGAGAGAGAAAGGGGGTGTGCCCAGAGCAGTCTCCATAGTTGCACATCATTAATTTTTTACATAGTTTCATTATACAGGTGAGCATGGGGCTGCACAGGGTAAGAATTGGCTAGCTGCCTCCCATATTGGAAGCTTACACCAGTGAGAACTGAACTGGGGGGACACCCAAGTTCAGCATACGGGTCCACATGGACCAAGGCCAGGATTCGATCCTTGGACCCCAGAATTGCAACACAAGTGCTCAACCCACTGAGTCATCCTGGCATTTCCCAAAATATTTTAATGTATTAAATTTCAATTCTTTTACTTATTTTTAAATGTTGTTCCCTGTGTTTTTGATGGCATATTTATGAAGCCATTACCAAATAAAATATCATTAAAAAATCATGCACATTTTTCTGTGTATTTTCCTAAGAATTTTATAGTTTGAACACTTAAGTTGAGGTCTTTGATCTACTTTGAGTTAATTTTTTGTATTCAGTGAAAGTAAAGATTTAATTTCATTCTTTAGTTTTAGGTTTTAAAAAGTTATTATTAATTGTTAAATATATTGAGGTAACATTGGTTGATAAAAATTATATAGGTTTCAGGTGCACAATTCTACATTACATCATCTATGTGTTGCCTTGTGTGCTCACCATTCAGTCAGTTCTCTTTCTATCACCATATATTTGATGCCCACTCTCCACTTACCCTCAGCTAAACACTAAACTATTAATATTAACTGTGTCCATGAGTTTTTGTTTCTTTATTACTTTCTAATTTATATTCCACATATAAGTGAAATCACATGGTTCTTGATTTTTTCAATCTGAATTATTTCGCTTAACATGATTTCCTCAATTTCATTCTATTGTATGTAGTTGTTCAGTTTTCTCAACAGCATTTGTTGAAGCAAGTGCTTTCTCCTAATAAATGATCTTCACACTTTTGTCAAATGGCTGAGTGTAGATATGAAGGTTTATAACTGAGCTAACATAGCTTTTGTCAATCTGGAATTTCTTTGGTTTTGTTTTGCTTTAATGTTCAAATTATTTTATTTTATCAAGACATTTTTTGTATAATTTATTCTTTTTTTATAACTTTTAAAATTAATTGTTAAATTTATTGGGGTGAATTGGTTCATAAAAGTTACATATGTTCAATGGTTCAAAATTTTATATTATATTGTCTATATCTAGGAATTTCTTGACTATATATATATATATATATATATATATATATTATTTATTTATTTTTTTAACTAAACTGGAGGCCTTACCGCATTCGGGAAGCACACTCCAGTTCAGCATATGAGTCCACACAGGCCGGGCCAGGATTCGATCCTCGGTCCCCAGGGCTTCAAAGAGAGCACTTAACCCGCTGAGCCATCCCGGCTTCCCCGATCTTTTTTTTTTTTTTTAAGATTTATTTTGTTGTTGTTGAGAGAGAGAGAGAGAGAGAGAGAGAGAGAGAGAGAGAGAGAGAGAGAGAGAGAGAGAGAGAGAGGAGGTACCAGAGAAGTTTCCATAGTTTTACACCATTATTTGTGACATGGTTTCATTCCACACAGGTGGATGTGGGGCTGCACAGGGTGGGAACCAAACCACGGGCCTCCCACCTGGGAGAAGAGAACTTTTGCCTCTGTGCCATCCTGCGGTACCCATTTGTGCTGCAGTTTAGCATATGGGTTTGCACAGGCCAGGGCTGGAAATCAAACCCTGGACATTGAGATTGCAAAGCAAATGCTCAACTGCTCAGCTATCCTGGTATCCTCCCTCAACTTCTTCATTCCTGATGAACAGTTTTGAAAGATATAGAATTGTAATTTGACATTCTGTTTTTGCCATCCTTTAAATATGTCATTATACAGAATTCTAGCTTTAATTTTGTTTTTAATACAAATATGCGGTTAAAATATTTAGGATTTCTTGTATAGAATCGGTCACTTTTTCCCTGATGCTCTCAAGATTCTCTTCGTTTTTACCTTTCAACAATCTGACTATAACTTGTATAGGAGTGGATCTCTTTATCTTGCTTGGATGTGCTGAGCTTCTTAAATGTACAGATTTTGTCTTTTGCTCAAATTTGGGAAGTTTTTGGTCATTATTTTCTTCAAATATTCTTTGTACTCCTTACTTTCTTTTTCTTCTGGGACTTTTATATTTATTGGTCCATTTGATCATATCCAACCAGTCCTTTATGCCTCTTTCATTTTTGTTCTTTTCTTCTTTCTATTCATTAGACTGGATTATTTCATTGTATTATCTTAAAGTTTACTAATTCTGTCTCCTGCCTTATCAAATTTGTTATTGAAACCATCTAGTTAATTTTTGTATTTCAGTTTATGCATTTTAAAACACTAGAATTTCTATTTGATCTCTTTTTATAATTTCTGTATCCTTATTGATGTCCTAATTTTATTCATATAACAATTGCATGGTTTCCTTTAATTCCTTGTCCACGCTCTTTGAGCTTAAATATAATAATATACTTGTTTTCATTATTGTCTAGTAAATTCCATGTGTGAACTTCTTCAGGGATGCTTTTTGTCCTTTTGCTTTGTTCCCTTGCTTGTTTCTTTGCATGCCTTGTGAGTTTTGTTGTTGGCAGTGATGATGAAAACTGGACTTTTGAATATTATTACATAACATGATAGTTCTGGAAATCAGATTCGCTCTCTTCCCCAGGGTTTGCTGTTGTTGATTAATGAAAGCTTAACTTGTGTTTATCCAGTAGGATTTGCAGAGACGTATTTCAACTCAAGCAACTTAAAGAATTACCTATTTTAGAGTGTTTGAGCTTCTATAAAAATGTCATAAACTGTGTGGCTTATAAACAAGAGAAATTTATTTATAACTGTTCTTGAAACTGGGAAATCCAAAATCAAGGGGCTGGTTACTTTAGTGTTAGGTGAGAGCAAGCTTTCTGGTTCACAGAATCCATGTTTTTCCTATAACTTTACACAGCTGAAGCACCTGGGAAACTCTATGGCACCTCATTTTATAAGAGCAATAATCCCGTTCATGAGGGCCTCTTTCCCAGGACCTAAGCCCCTCTCACAGGCCCCCCATGTCTTAATACTATCCCATTGGGCATTAGTATTTCAACATATAAATTTTAAATGGGTATAAACATTCAAACCATAGTAATACTTCTCTTGGTCCTTGAGGAGTGCCAGGACATGTCTTTAATACTTAGCCAAAGTACCTACAATTCTATCTAAGATTTAATTTGTTTGCACTGAGTGTATAGAGCACTTAGTGGTGAAAGCTTAGGGTCTTCTTAGGTCTTTTCTGAGGATGTATCTTGTCCTGGCATGAAATTTCTAAATTCCACCATATACAGGATGACTTTCAAATGCTCTAATTTCCCAAAGAAACTTTATTTCTATTGGCTTCTTTCTGGTGGTGTACTTCCCTAAGAGTTTAATCACCTATTAGTGAACCTATATTTATTTGTGCTTAAGCTTTGAAAATGCTGAGGGTCTAAATTGGTTATAATTTTATGCATTTCTTGATAACTGTATCCAAGGGTTACTATCAAACTGGTGCCAATTTAACACCCTTTGGGTTTATTTTTTTTTTATCTTAATGCTTAAGTTCCAAGTTTTGCTTCTTCACCTATTGATCCAAGGTGACTAGGTTTCTATTTTATAATAGTCTGCTAATCCAGAGACTCGCTGATATCCACCCTAGGGAAATAACAAGCTTTTTACCATTTAATCTCCTATTTTTATTTCAGCTCACTATTCTTTTCAGTGTGTGTGTGTTTGTGTGTGTGTATAAAGTTCAGTGGGAGGACCCCTCAGAGTACCTCATCTGTCATCCTACCTAAAAGAGAAATTTCATGATTCACTTTATCCCAAACTATTTCACAAAACATCCATGAAGGTACTGCATTTAAAACTAATGAATGTCTCTTTACATGGCTTGAAAAGGATAAGAGGCTAGTAGATACAAAATAGGTGTCTAATAGATGGCAGATTGATTGATTGCTCATGCTATGACAAACCCTTGATATTTATTATTGTATAATTATGTTCTAAAGAATTTGAACACCCATTTAATAGTAGACTTTATTTTGTCTAAATTAATCTGAGATTCATGCATGTATATTTTCAACAATGAGAACTCTATTCATTTTAAAATAAGTGATGGATTAATTACTAAGTAATCCACATGCTTTCAGATAGGCACTTAATCATTGAGCTGTCACTGAAATTTTAGACACTTACAATTCTTAAACAGTTTCAGTGATACCCAATCACTGAGAAGCTAGAACAGTCTGACTGAACTTTTAAAACACGTTCATTATATTTGATTCATTGGTTTATTTAAATATTATTAATATTACTGGAACAGTTCCTTAGAAGTAAAATCTATGCATTAAAAAAAAATTGGGGGGGGGCATGTGGGTTAAGCGCTCACTTTGCAGCACCTGGGACCGAGGATCGAATCCCATCCCCAGCCCATGCTGACCTATGTGTTGAACTGGGGAGTTCCCCCAGTTCAATTCTCTCTCTCTCTCTCTCTCTCTCTCTCTCTCTCTCTCTCTCTCTCTCTCTCTGTCAAAAAAAAAAAACAATGGTAATGCCAGGATAGCTCAGCATCTCATAATCATGAGGTCCAGGGTTCAATTCCCAGCAAACCCCATATATTGAATTGTGGTGCAACTGATAATAACAGGATTGGCTCAGTGGTGAATGCTTTCGACTCCTATGCCAGAGGCAATTGTTTGGTTCCTGACTCATACAGCCCACATCCACCTATGTGGAGTAAAATAATGCCACAAATAATGATGTACAACTATGGAGACTGCTCTGGGTCCTTCTTCCTTCTTTCTCTCTCTCTCTCTCTTACCTTCTCTCAAACAATATAAAATAAAATAAATAAATTATCCCTGGCTCAATTGGAGAAATTAAGATACATAAAGCATTATAGTAAACCTCAGAAATATTACACTGAGATGCTTTTAATAAAGAAAATAAATTAGTACAATGTATAAATTTGGACAATTTATACAACAACAAAAAGACTTGTACATGCAAGAATATAATGGGTAACATCAGGAGTGTGATGTGAATATTTTTATTGGTTCTCTTGTAATATGGATTTGGCCAACTAGTAGTTTTTTCATCTCTTTATATAATATGAAAATAAAATTAAAAAGTAATAAGAAAATCAACAAATACTCATGTAGCATGAAAGCTTTATTCACATGTTTAATTAGTACTAGGACTTAAATATTTAGTGAGGAATCTGGAAGAATATAGTGTTTATTTGTACAGAAAGAAATGTCATACATTTTGCTCTCATCATTCATGGGTGGAAAAGAAAACTGCATTTAGCTCATAGGACAGCTAAAGAAAAAGTTGTGATAATAACATAGGCTCCTAAAATGTAGAAATAATTTACAATTGTCTTGATTGATCTTTTTCACCAAATAAGCTGTTCTCTTTGTTTCCATATCTAGAGTGGTAATTCCAAAAGGCTATGTAGCGCTGCTTATTAAGGATTATTTAAAACTTTCAAGCTAATAAAGTAGTCATTAAGAATAATCTCAATCATTTTAACACTGGCTTTCCAGATGTGAGAACTCCATAAATAGCTCTAAACGTTAAATGTTTAATAAACCCATTTCCCATACTGCTCAAGGCATGGGTCTCAATAGGCTCTTTTTGATACAACTGGTATAGAACCTATATTTCATAATGTTTATTCTTCGCATTATTAGCAGAGGGTTTAAAACCATGATTCCTACATCATTACATTTTATGAAGCCACGTGGAATTCATACTTAATTATAATTTTTTTTTCTGTTATCCATAAAATTTTTAAATTGATAAATATTTAAAATGCGTAGGTCACTGGGCCCATTACTCTACACATATA
The DNA here is from genome assembly GCA_004027555.1 of Craseonycteris thonglongyai. Lineage (NCBI taxonomy): Eukaryota > Metazoa > Chordata > Mammalia > Chiroptera > Craseonycteridae > Craseonycteris > Craseonycteris thonglongyai. The sequence continues at coordinate 20,404 of PVKE010014141.1, read as the reverse complement.
TTGCTTTACTTAAACAATAAAAAGAGATGTAATATATGTTGTGCATATTTGTACATTAGGTTGGACATTCGGCACTTGAATATCCTCCTTGGGTTTGAAAAATTATGAACCTTGGGGTGAAGCAGAGCATACTTTCTAATATAATCAGATGGTATAGTCCTGTCATTAATTGTATCCAGAGCAACTACGGATTCTAGCAAAGGGTCACAAAAGCAGCAGAATCATCCAGTTTTAGGTCCAATAGTGGTTGTAATATTAATACAGAATGACACTTACATCCTAAAGCAGCATTGTCCAATTAAAAAAATAAATCTCCCCAGAAGTCAGATCCAGAAACCATGAGAGATGAAATGAGTTCTGCTACATTTCCAGGCTAATCAAGAAACTCATTGCACTTCCAGAGAAGGTAGTCTTTCTTTATCCATTTTGTCCAGTAGGATATTGTATCATTCCATGAACCTGTGATCTTTGTGTAGGCTTCAATAAACTCTTATTCTCAATGTGAGTTTTTATGATACTTATCACATTTGTTTTCTATCATTATATATGGAATGTGGTGATTACCTATATTTTGGTCACTGGTCTCTAGACAATGAGAAACAACATTGGAAATAATGGAAAAGCTGGTGCTATACTTGGACATTCTAGACTTGTAGATATAGTAACTGGCTGAGATTTTGGGTTTTCCTCACAAGCTAATGTTTCATATAGCCTGTTCACAAAGTGAATGCAGAGAAAGATGTGTCTGTATGATGAAGATGTGTCTATATATTGCTTCAAAACAAATCTGAAAGCTAATAAAATTTCTCAGTATTTCCCTAGTATCTGATACCTGTATTAGGCATTTGGACTAATAAAATTAGTATAGGATTCAAATAAACCCTTGTTTGTGTATAACTAAACAAACTGATAATTTAATATCTATGCCAAGCTATACTTATTAGTGAGATAGAATAATACAGTTAAGGGCACAGAAAAAGCCTAAGGTTGTAAGTCTCATTGGTGTCACAGAACGTTACATTATTTGGGGAAAGTCTTTGATATCTCTAAAAGGGTATTTATAATTCATACTTCCTAAGATTGAAGTAGATACTACATTAAATAAAGTTTGTAAAGCAACACATACTGTGATTCAAATATAGTAGACCCTCAATACATGACAGTTATAATTAGCTAGGTAAGATAAGTTAATCATTATAAAAATAGACATTCATGTCTATTCATAATAAATTTTCAGAATGAAAAAAAAATTTTTTTTGGCAACATTAATATGATTCAAAGGAAAGAGTTTCTTCCTCAAGATCTGTGCTGCTAGAAACGTCACTTTTCCGGAAGTAGCTTTTCTCCATTAAGGTTATTTTAGAATGACAATAATTCACTCCAATATTAACAACATGAGGAAGTCCAGAATGCATAGTATATTCATATTGTAAAATATACCAAGTTTAATTAATCTTCAGGTATGTGATGCCATGTTACACAATTAACTTGATATCTATTTAAATCACTTTCTTTTTCATATATTTTTCAGAGACTTTGACAATCATAATACAATGGGAGACAAGACATAAACAAGATCAATACGAAACTCTGTATTAAGTGCTCTGGGGTACGGATACACAGGATTACATGGAAGCAGAAATGAGAGCCACCCAATCCAATTAAAGAGGAAAAAAAAAAAAAGATTTCTTCAAGGAGAGAATCCTCATTGGTGCAACAGAAAGTAAAAGTGGGAACTGGGGTAAAATATTCTAGGGGAAACCATGAAAAATGGTACAGTGGAGAGAAATATTCTTTTTGTTTCTGCAATATAAACTGTGAGGCAAGGAGATGCTCAGTTAGCTCAGCAATTGAGCTCTTGCCTCGCAACTATGAGGACTGGGGTTCGATTCCCAGCCCCGGCCCATGAAAACCGATATGCTGAACTGTAGGGCAACTGGTAACCATGGAATGGGATGGCACATAGCGAAGGCTCTCACTTCCCATGCAGGAGGCCCCAGTTCGATTCTCACCCTGCAAGGCCTCTCGTTTACCTGTGTGGAACAACTAATGATGTATAACTATGGAAAATGCTCTGGGTCTTGTCCCCTTCTCTGTCTCTCTCTCACCTCTCAGAAAATAAAATAAATCTTAAATAAATAAACTGTGAGGCAAGAAATGATGAGAAGGCATGCTAATGATGGAGCAGCTAACAATGAGTTTTGAGCAAAATGTTCATAGGGTTGTATTTGCTTTCCACATGCTTACTTTGGCATCAGAACAATCAGAATTTGAAGGGAAGAACAAGGACTTAAAACTTTGGCTGCAGAAGTAGAGGTGAAGAAAGGAATCACGATTCTTTTACCCCAAATAAAAATAATTGGAGTCATTATTTCCCTTTTTTGCTTTTTTTCATACACAAAGCACTTTCAAAAACATATGCCTTGCAGAATTATTTTATCAAATTTTATTAAGCATAAAGTCTAATTTATAATAGCAAAATATGTAGTACACTTGTTTAAAAAATCACATATTTCAGAATATCCTAAAATTTGCCTGCTTTGGTCATATATATCGTATTCAGTATACATTATATATCATATGTATATGGAAAATTAGTATTTAATAATTTTAGTAAGTATACAAATTTGCTTATTTTTATAAAAATAAATATACAAGGTAAATTTACATTAAAGTTGTGAAATAAATAAACAAAAAATTTAAACTGACACATACAAATGCAATCTCATTTTAAATGGAAGACTAAATCTTGTATTTTAGGGAAATTCTATACTGTAATATTACAAGTGGGTATTTTACTACAGAAGACATACTCCAAAACTCTGCACTAGACCATTCAAAAATGAGAAGTAGAAGCCTAGGAAATTCTCTAGAGTCACCCACTTTGTTGCCAGCGTCAGGTTAATAGTTTCAGTTCTTACAAGAGCTCGTGTTTTAGAGACAGGGAAGGAGGAGAGTCTGGAAACACAAGAAGATATTGATGGAATGATAAAAGCTTTCAGCTGTTTTATTTTTCTACACCTTTTGTGTCTTTGCACTACTCTTCTCCTTTAGGGGATTGCTGGTATGTAACAATGACAGATTATATATGGCAATACAATTGTTTCACTAAAGGAAAGAAGCTACAAAAAACAACCAAACAAAAAACAAAACAAAGCATCAAATATTAAAGCTATAACAGAAGAGTACAAAACTGATGATTATTTTCTGTCATTTATTCACAGCTACTACTAGAGGATATAATTTAAATTTCATAAAACGTATAATTGATCAATTTGAATTAAAAGTTTTGAAAAAAATGCTTGCAGATAATGTTATTGGTTTTAGAAAGGTATTCATTATAAATTTGTATATGCTAGGTTGTACACATCTAAAACATTTTGAAAGCAAATAAAAATGAGGTTCACAAGAATAAATTTGATAAGAAGGGCACTTTTGCTGATTTTGTCTCTCATTAATAATGGCATCAGCCTAATCTAGGTTATCTAGCTATACGTCAATATACTCCATTTATACATCAATATCTGTTTTTACATAGAAAATCATTAATTTGAAGCTTTAAAAATGAGATTAGTTAAAAATGATTAAACACACAGTATCATAGTGAAAAATCAGATACAATACAGTTTTACATATAATGAACCATGCAGTGGGTTCTAATTCCTATCCTAAATTTAAACTTATAGTTTTTCTCACAGCATCAGAGGAAGGGCATGAAAGATTAGCTTTCCAATTCACAAACTTTGTTAACTTTATTTTTGTTTATGTAATCTCTTCAAATATAATCATTAACTAATGGGTCTTTATCAGTTAATATCTATGGAAGACCTTGATTACCTACAAAATTATCTTCCTGAATAAGAAATTCAGATAGGAACCCAAGTAGTTAAGATACAAGAGGAATCACTTGACATTGAATTCATTCCTTGTCACAACTATCCAGAGATCCTGGCCTATGAATGAATACTCTCTGGGGTGAGTGATTAGGTAAGATTGGAGAGAAGTAGTCACACTATTATTTTTTTCTTTTTTGTTTTGCTAACTGCACTTCAATTAATAATCTCTACTTTAAGTTTTGGATGTTATGACAAAATAGAAATCAGATAATGTAAGTCCTTCACCTAAACCTTCTTCCAGAATTTGGTTCATTTTATATATATGTATTTAGAGCCTACTCTTTACCAAGGACTATTCTAGTGCTGGAGATACAGAAAACCTTTCCATCTTTAATGGAAAAATATACAAAATATAGACAAACAACATATAATAATAGAGTCACAGAAGGTCTTAAATATGCATAAGTGTTATAAAGTGCTACAAAAAAAAGCAAAGCAAAGGGATAGAGAGCAATGGAGGTGATCAGTGATGGAAGAGAGAAGATGACATTTGAGAGAAATCCAAATAAAGTATAAAATAAAGTGTCCTGCTGATCAATGGCTTCCTGTTACATATTTCGATTAATTCCAGAGGGCCCTGTGTGGTATGAGCATTATTCAGCTCTATAGCCTTCAGTTTCTCCATCCCCTCCTTACCCACTAGGCCACAGGACCCCTGACATTTTTTTTTTTAAGTTTCTAGAAGACATCTGATTTTCATGGGCTTTTACAAGCATTTATTTGTCTGTTCCAGGCATTCTGCTCTTCTATATTGGCTTAAATTTCATCTATTCAGAATGGCCTTTACTGACAATTATACCGTAATCAGACTCCCTTTTATTCCACCCAGAGTGTTTTCTTAAATTGTGACTGTTATTTTCTCAGTTTACCCATTTCTTTCCTGTTTAAATCACTAGCTGAAAGCTTCCTGAAGATAGAAGATTTGATGGGTTTTTTTTTTGTTTTGTTTTTTTTAATCTACTGTTGACCCAGCTTCATATCCAGTGAAAAAATGTAGGTTTTCCAGGAAAGTTTAGGATTTATTACATCGTTGTTCATCTGGCCACTCCAAGATATATGAAGTCTTATAAAGTTGCTTTTGTATGCTAGAGATCATCACAAACTGAGAGTATATATAGAGGAGATTGGAGTACAAAAGGGCACAGTTACTATATTCTGTATCTGCAGAGTTTGCTCCCTCTCTTGTATCCTTTTCTTGGGCATCATACAATACGAACGGTTACACTGTTATGCCAGGAGGGGGCTAAAATTCAGGAAAGATATGTAATTTTGAGTGAAGGAATTACACTTGGTACACTTTGACAATATGTATCCTATGTGACTCAGTATATATGAGGCTAATCAAATCATTCACATGACTCTTCTTGGAGATTCAAGAGCCCAGAGAGCTGTAATGCTAAGAAGGGCAAGTGCTGGATACACAGGTACCATATTGTACTTACCTTTCATCACTACCTAGCGGTAGTGTTGTTGAGTTACTGGGCAGCTGGAGCAGAAAGTGATGTCCCAGAATGGAGACAGTGGCTCTTAGTAACTCCAAGGTTGTTACTAGATAATCTACTTTGCAGTAAAATATTTCAGGGGTGGGAAGCAAAAGGCTCACAGCTCTCTGCAGTTCTTTTTTCAGGTTCTCTTAAGCAGAAGCCTATTCTGACTTCTTAGAAGAACCTGCTTGCTGATGGCTTCTGATGACTCATATCAGCAGGGAGTCTCCATGAGTTCTGAAATGTATGAGCATGTATTCTCTGTACAGCACAAAGCTAAGCTCAGACATTGATGGAGGCATTATGCTTCAGCACACTTGAAATGCGCTGGTGGTGCAGTATTGCAGGTGGTACAGGTGGAGCTGGTGGTGCAGGTGGTGAAGGTGATGAAGATGAGGCAGATGGTGCAGATGGTGCTGGTGGTGCAGGTGGTACTGGTGTTGCTGGTGGTGCTGGTGGTGGTGGTACCAGTTGCCACAGTAGTGGTAATAGTAATACTTATTATTTTTTTTAACTTTTTAGAAAAACTATATTACAGAATCTGTTCTAAGAGTACACACATTTTATCTCATTTAATCCTTACTAGATTCCAATGAGTATTTTATCACCAAGAAAACAAAAGTCCTGATAAGTTAAAAATTTTGTGGTGATCTGTGATTCATTATATTATACTGTTATGCTATATATATTTACATAAACATAGGAAATTTTTACAATTTATATTCGAATATGAGATGTTAGCACTAAGGATAGAAATATAGAAAGGAAGTAGAATAAATTTTTTTTTTCTAACGTGCAACAGGTGGTGGTGACTTATCTTTGGAAGGAAGTAAAATATTGGAAGTCAGTGATTACTATTGGGCATATTAAACTCTCACGTTTAAAAAACAAAAACAATGTTGCCTTTGAGTTCAAGATTTAAAATGAAGCTACATCTAACTTTATTAAAGCTGAAATCAAGAATAGTGGGCATATAATTATGGAATTAACTAAAATGCATATGATCAAGAAATAAGTTTCTAAAATATTTTAAGAATAAGAAATATAATAATTCTAAATTAAACGTGTTCTATGCAAAGAAGAGATTTTATTCTAGTTTTTATACTTCTCTGTGTCATCATTTAGAAAATGATCATAACCAGCAAAAACAAATTAAAAAAATTTGCTTTGACAAGGTCACAAAGTCATCTGAGAAAAAGTGCTGCATATCTCATTGCTGAATATCACTATAGTCACCATCAAAATTCTCACTTTGGGAAGCTGTGCACCAATGCCAGTGCCTAGTCCACCCTTCAAAGCAATTTTGGAACTCTTTCTGGAATGGCCATCTGATCCATCGTTATATTATCCTTGATGTCCTTCCTTGATGTCCTGAATGTCATCAAAATGTCTTTATTTCAATAATTCCTTTATCTTCGGGTAAAGAAAAATGTCCTTGGGGCCAGATCAGGTGAGTAAGGCATGTGTTCCAATACAGTTACTTATTTACTGGCTAAAAATTCTCTCATAGTCAGGGACGTGAGAGCTGGTGCATTGTCGTGTTGCAAGAACCGCGAGTTGGTGAAAAGTTCAGTTCAGTTTCATCTAACTTTCTCAAGCAACCTTTTCAGCACTTCCAAATACTCAACTTGGTTGACTGTCCAGTTGGTACAAATTAATAATGAACCATCCATCTGATATCAAAAAAGGCTAGCAACATCATTTTGACTTTGGATCTGGACAAAAATAACATTTTGGTTGTAGAAAATTGTCTGATTTCCATTGTGCACTTGGACGTTTTGTTTCCAGATCATATTGGTACACCCATGTTTCATCACCAGTGTTCACATGGTCCAAAACATCATCTTGCCTCTCCAAAAGGTCTTGGCAAACTTCAACTCTCCTTTGCTTTTGTTCAATGGTGAGTTCCTTCAGGACCATTTCTGCACACACCTTTCTCATGCCAAGATTTTCAGTGAAGATTTTCCCAACTGTTTCTCTGTTGATATTTACTTAGTCTGCTATGCTTCTCAGAGTCAGCTGATGATTTTGACACATAATGTGACAAATTTGTGCAATGTTTTCATTAGTGCTGCTCAGTACTGGCCACCCTGACCTTTCTTCATCAGTGATGCTTTCTCTCCCTTTGGAAAAAACATTTAATCCATTTGTACACTGCCGTTTTCACCATGGCATTACCCCTGTATGCTAGACTAACATATCCTTGATTTCAGTTCCACTTTTGCCAAGTTTAACAAGAAATTTAAAGTTTGTTCATTGCTCTAATTCAAACTCTGATATTCTTGCAATGTCACAAAAAAACATGCAACAACAACAATGAATGCCACTCAACAAGATATAGCCACCTGTTGACATGAACACATAGTGTTGCCAATGTAAGTGCATGGTGGCAAGTTTGCGAATTTAATTGTCAGATTTTGTATATGGTTTGGTTTGAAGATGTTTTGATGTTTTTATACAAATGATTCTTCTTTGCCTATTTTCTAATTTGCTACCTTCTCTCCTTTTCCCTGTGTTTTTCACCATTTAAGTCATAGTAATGGTTAGATAAGGAGTTTGAGAAGCATTAAAGAAACGTTCTTCCTGAATAAAATTCAATGTCTCAAAATTACCTTAACAAGACAGCCGTTCACCTACACTAACAACTGAAGATGAACATCAATGTTTTTATTTAATGTATCTGTATTAATGGACATTCATTTAATGTTCTCAGAACCTCCCATTTCTTAAACCACTGAGGTATACTTGCTGATCTGTCCAGGAAATTAGCAGGAAATGTTGAGAATCTACTCTGCACCTAAATGTTTTCCATAAACCCTTTCTCTCTCTCTAAGTAGAAATATAATCTTTCAGTGTTAGAGATAGTAAAAATTGTAAAATGAAAATGGTATTAATTTTTATCATAATTAAGTGATATTTAGATTTGTCTACTGATCAAGGGATCCTTTTGGGAAGAAAAAGAAGACAGAGTGGGGCATAAGTCAAGATTTCGAGCTTTGTCTTTGTCACGTTTCTATTTCCTGGATAATATTTGGAGTTCTCTGTCTCCTTTGCTAGACAGAGACTCCTATATGAAGACACAAACCCTTAAAAATCCTCTGCTCTAAAATTTATTCATCCCTTCTCATTCTACCTGTAGTAAGAAGAATTATGGATTTACAAAGATATCCATACCTTAATCTCTGGAACCTGTGAACACGTACCTTACATGTTAAAAGGGAGTTACAGAAATGATTAAGGTAGAAATTTTTGAAATTAATGATTTATCTTCAACTGTCTGGGTAAGCTCAATATAATCACATGAGTCCTTTAAAGGTAGGAAGAGAAACTTAGAATAGTGTGCCAAAGAAATTGGACACTAGGAGAAACAGATCTGCCTTTGTTGGATGTGAAGATGGAGTAAAGGGGCTGGTAAATGCCCTCCACTGAGAGACAATAATAAAACTGAGAACCTTAGTCCCACAATAACAGGAAATTTAATACTTCCAGCAACAATGACAAAAAAGTAAACATAGGAATGCTGGGATGTTTCAAGTTGAGCACTTGTCTTGCAGCCGCAAAATCCAATGATCAAATCCTGGCCCTGCGCAATGATCAAATCCTGGACTGTGCAAACCCACATGCTGAACTACCTCAACGGAACTGGTAAATGTTAGGATGGCAGTGAAGTTTCTCATCTCCCATGAAGGAGGCCCCCAGTTTGGATCTGCCCTGCCCAGCCCCACATCCACATCTGTGGGATGAAACTATGCCAAAACTGATGATGTACAACTGTGGAAACTGCTTCAGGCCCACCTCCCCCTCCTGCTTCTCTCTGTCTCTGTTTCTCTGTCTTACATTCTCTCAAAAATAAATAAATAAATAAATAAATAATAAAATAAATCTTAAAGAAAAAAAAAGTAAACATTCACCCCTAGAGACTTTAGAAAGGAACACAGAGGAAGCGGGATGGCTCAGTGGGTTAAGCGCTCACTTTGCAGCCCCGGGGACCCAGGATCAAATCCTGGCCCCAGCCCCCGTGTGGACCCATATGCTGAACTGGGGAGTGCCCCTAGTTTGCTTCTCATCAGGATGAGACCCCGGCCCAGTACCTGCCCTGTGCAGCCCTGCACCCACCTGTGGAATGAAACTATGTGGAAAAACCAATGATGTGCAACTATGGAGACTGCTCTGGGCCCTCCCCTGTCTCTCTGTTTCTGTATCTCTCACTCTCTCTGTCAAAAACAATAAAACTAAATCTTTAGAAAAATAAAAAAAATGGAACACAATCTCCTGGCACCTTAATTTTATTGTAGTGAGACATATACACCAAACTTGTGAACCACAGAACTGCAAGGTATTAAATGTGTGTTGTTTTAAGCTAAGTTTATGTTATAGCAGCAATAGAATCACCACCATCATAACTCATATTCTTTAGTGTGGTCACTTTACCTTTCAAAGTTGAAGAAGTCACTTAAGGTCTCTAAACCTCTTTTGGCATGTATTAAATAAACAAAATAATAGCAACTACTCCATACAGTTAATGATAGGATTATGTGAGATGATAAATACAAAGAGTTTAGAATAGTGCCTGATACATGCACTCAATTCATGTCCATTTTAATGTTATTATTAATAATACTAATATAGTATTCATATTAGTAAGACTGTTTTTGTCTTCCTAGTGTCTAGCTTCTTACTAGGTAGTTCTTAAACAGGAATATTTTTATTTACTCATCAATTTTGGATTAAATCTATGTACCGGTAACAGAGTTGATAAAACCCTTCTCTACCATCATATTACCCCTTCTTACACGGTACTAAAATTTCTAACTGTTACCAAGTTACCCTAAATAAAGACTATATTTTCCATATTTCTTACAGCTGAGTGCGACCATGTTGCTAAGTTCTGAAATAAGTTAGATAAATAAATAAATAAATAAAGTTTTGTAGCAGATTGTAGGAAACTATCTTAAGAAATAGCTTGCATTTTTCCTTTGCCTTTGTTCCACTTTATCACTTTTCCTAATCCACTGACTAGATGTGCAACATACCATCCTGAAATTTGAGACACTACACTGGATCCTGATGGTCATTCCCTGGAAATGGTTGAGCAGTGAATTAGTCTATGTCACTGTGGAACCCCTATAGTAGAGCCACTACGAGTCTTGGGCCACATCTTGTTTAAATATCTCTTCCAATTGGGTTTCCCATCTCTGGCAGCCAAATCTAACCATAACTGGTAGATCTGTGTATTTTGGTACTATTAATTAAGAATTTCTTTATCCATTCTCATTTTCTTCTCCTGATCCAACCTCCCAAAACTTTCTTTGGCTATCTAATGTACACTAATCACCACCATTTATCTGAATTACTTAATATGTATGCCTAATTTTCATGTAGAACAAATCTGATTATGTGTATCATTAAAAAAAACAATTACAATATTAAGATTAAAGTGGTCAGGACACTCAGCAGTTAGTAGAAAGGAGAATAGTGAAAAAGAAAAGTATTTTATCTTTTGCATGCTTTGTCTCTGTCTGTCTATCTATCTATTTATCTATGTATCTATCTTTCTTTTTGGTAAGAATCAGAGAAGTTTTCTGAAAAATCTAATAAACATGCAAATAAACCAATGACATTTTTTGCATGGGAAGACTTAGTTCTTTCAACATTAATTTGAAAAACTCCCACGTGACATCTACTATACAAAATACTAAGGATGTAAAGATTAAAGCATGGCTTCTGTCCTTATGAATTAAACTAAGGAAAACTAGGTGAGCAAACAGATAATTGCAACACAATATGACAAATGGTGAGCTAGTATCAGAGTAGGATCCTAAGCCAACCTAAGAGGAAGACCAGGAAAGGCTTACATAAAATAAAGTGAAACATGTATTGAGTCCTGCATAATAGCCAGGAATAAACAGGATAGAGTGGGGAGGTATATTTTTCACAGAAAGAGCATGTCTCCAAAACTAGAGGGCTGTGGTAACGCTTTGACATGATATAGAATGTAAGAGAGTGGGTCTAGAAAGGTAAGAATAGTTCAGGTTTTTGATGGATTCATGAACAAAGATAGGTGAATCAATTTAAATATTTTATCAAGTAAGAAGATGTAATTTTATTTTAGAATAAAATGTCACACTGGATTTGTTAATAAGCTTGGGGTAGGTAGTAAAATGAGATCAAGGTTCACTAGGTGAAAAGTTGGTTGATAATCCAGAGAAGGAAAGAAAAAAAGAAACCTGGATGAGAGAGTTAAGCAACTTGGAGGCATATAATGAGATAAAATAAATTAATTGGACTTTACATTTAGAAATCTGAAGAAAGAGTAAAAGAATGTACAATAAAACTTTGAATTCAGGATACCGAGGAACATGTTTTATTGAGGTGGCAAAGGAAGGCAAGTACTGGGAAAAGACAGAGAGGTAGGGAAAAATGCAGGAGACAGAGTATAAAGAAGCTAGAGGAAAAGAAAGTTTCAAAAAGCAGAAAACAGTCAACAATGTTAATAACTCTGTACCTACCTGTATCTATTTTTTTTTCATAATTCATTATTGTTCAAAATATATTCATATTTTTATATAAAACATAACAAGTGTTTTTGAAATTTAACTCAGAATATTTTTATTAGAATAAAAGTAAAGGCGATAAAAATAACTGTAGTCTTCTATTCAGAAATAATGTTTTTAACATTATAAAATATGTATTTTTATTTTCTTCTTTATTGATATTTACTTATTTTTGGATGAATATTCATCTGCACCTGCAAAAAGTAATTTATTTTAAGTAATATATTTCAACTAAATAAACCATTTTGACAAGTGGTCCCATGGTCAGGGTCAGGGGAGGGTGAGGAAGTGCTGTTGAGGTCTGAGTCAGTCAAGAGAAGGGGAAATAAAGTTCAGGAACTTTGAGTGTTCCCCTTTTTCCAAGGCTGGGGTATCCTATAAACGGTGATAACAATGATTTTGCCAGACTTCAGGAACCTTCTAATTTGGGAATCTTCCAATTTTTATCTTCTTGTTTAATAATACCAAGATCTGTACTTTACTCCTAAGCCCTTTCTAAATTAAATCTTGGTAAACTCAACCTGCCTTTGATTTTAGTTTATCCCTGAACTGCTGCCTCAGGTTTGCTCCCTTTAGTTCCTACTCAACTGTCAATACCCCATCAATACTAAATTGTCAACACCACATTCAGATTCCTTTGGATGCTTCTTGTATATTCTATTTGCTATTTCCCACATTCATTTGCCTCTCAGTCTTCTGGAGACTGTCATAGTGCTGCAGCAGCTGCTTGTCCATACATGAACCCAAAAGAACCTGGGTATCTCTTAGCCCACGGTTATGCGATGTAAGAGATCCCAGTTCCCTTGCTCTGAGTTGGGATAAGCTCTCATGTAATTTACAGTGCATGGGATCAGGCTATGGTTGGCATTTGGCCTGAAATTGTACCATTGCTTGACTACATTTTTCCTGTGCTACATCCCCCACTTCCTTAATAACTTCCTGGATACATTTTCTTAATAAATCACTTGCATACAAATCCTTGCCTTTGGTGTGCTTTTGCAGAAAAGACAGCTGTAGTCTGCAGAAAAGTGACACTCTTCACGCCTGGTTGATGTCTGAGATCTGGCACTGAAACTTGGCACAGGTCCCCAAACTCCGACTATTTGGCACATAAAACTAGTGCCTGTAATTGGTCAGGCTAAATGAAATGGCAAAGGCTAGCCACAGTGATGGAATCATGACAATATAAAAAGGTGCCTGGTGATAGTGTTATGGAGGAAGTCATGGGTGTATTCTGATGTCTGAATAGTTTATGGGGAGGAGCAATGAATAGGAACTTTGTGGGTTTAAATATTAAACACAATCTGTGGGCTTCAACATTTTAGTGAATATGTAAATGTAATATACCAAAAATAATTATTTACCACATTGTAAAATGGACGTCCACTACTTATTTACAAAAAAAAAACACAACAAAAACAGGTGAATGAAATTACCTCTTAGGAAGGAACATCACCCCCTACTAGGAAAGGTTGTTCTCATTTACTTGCATTTAAGTTTGATACATACGTTCATGAAAAGATAAGGGGAGAAAATTTCTTTTATATATCACTTCAACAGAAACCAAATCCTTGTCAGGATAATATGAAATGTCATAGTGAAATTTTTATCAGACCATATGAAAATGCCAGTAACTCTATTTTATGATAGTTCAGGAGAAAATAATATACAGGTATAAATGTTATTTAATATACTGTAAATGTGTTAACATTTATTTATAAAGTAGTACAAATATCAATGAAACATTTGATATCCTTTTGCATGAATCTTAAAATATATTAAATTAAAACATCTGATAAATTTTTATATATTCCATACTTGTATTCATTGTTTATTCTTCTCTGTTAGTTCTTTTATTTATACAACAAATCTTTACTGAGCACCAACTTTTAGTTAGGTAATCTTATGTTAAAACATTCTCCATTATTCAAGATATATGAACATATGTGCTTAATCTATTTGACAATGTTATCTACCTAAAATCATCTTCAGAATAAAGGACGGTATAAATAATATGCCTATATAATACTTTGAATTTGCAAAATAAGTTCCAGTGTGCAAAGTCTTGTTCAGTTTATGAAATTGCGTGATCCTCCATCACTCCTATGACATGGCAAGCAGGGATTATTATTCCTACTTTAATGATGAAGAAACTTGAGGTTCAGAGAGATGAAATGACTTATATACAAGAATTCAGGGTTTTTCACTTTTAGATCGTTATTCTATATATGATATTGAATGATAAGGAAGTTGTTTATAAATAGGTCAGGAACATCCAGAGTGAATTCCTAAATACACTTAAAATCATGCCAGCTCCTTGATCCTCTTCACTTATATAGTCAGGTCATAGTAAACAATATTCTCTGAATTGTCAGGTGCAACAGTAAGTCAAATTCAGAAACAAATTCAATGTCCATAGCCTTGGAGCATAAAAATGTATTGGGCATTTAGCTATTGATACCCAATATTTTTCTTATTCTTTTGATAACCACTTTTATTTCTTCTGACTTTTAAGACTTTGGCTAAACTACTGAGAGTTATAATCTAAACTGAAGTTGACCTCATGTGCCTGTCTTTATTCTCTCTGAATTATATTCTTCTATGCTCAGTTAATTTAATCTTTCGTTACTGACCTTTCAGTGGATTTTATTTTCTCATTTGTGAGATTTGCTGACATCCTGAAGATATCAGCATTATTTATCTAACAATAAAAAGGCATCCCATTTAAAGTGAGAACAAGGACTGGTCAAAAATTCATAAAGAATTCTGTTCTACAACATTTTCATCTTAGTTCTGCATGTTACAATGAAGAATCATTCAATTAAAAAAAAATTTGACTTTACCATTAATTATGTGTGACATTTTAAAGACTCACTTTGCCAAGAGCCATCAGAAAGAAACCCAAGAAATTAAAGGTAGCCAACATTACAATGTACTTTAAATAGCTAGATCCCTCCTACTCAAAGATAGATAAAAATAAAGGAAATGGACATATTATCATTTTGCAAAACACGGTGAAATATATCAGAGAACAAACTGAGGAGTTAAGCATTGCAACAGACTCTTTACACTAGATCAGAAGACAATAATAGAAATGAGGACTGTGTAATTAGCTCCTTGCCTAAGGTTCCTGCGTGATGAGTAATGGAAAACTATTTTGGCTGACTGAAGTAAAAAATATGTGTAAATATAAATATAAATGTATAGGGTAGTTCACAAAAGCAAGGAAAAGCTAAACTCCTAGGTTGAAGACAGAATAGGAGCACAGTGAGACTCTGGGATAAAGTTAGTAGAAAAAATCAGTGAAAAATGTTAGAGTTAGAGCACCTAGTTAAGAATTCTATTTCTGAAAGTTAAAATGTAGTATTGGGCAAATTATGTTATCTACCTGAATCTGTTTCTTTACCTGAAAAGTGGGGATAATAATTGTACCTACAAAGTAAGGTTGTTGTAATGCTCAAATTCAATATTACTATATAAAAGGGTTTAGAATAATTTTTAGAATATAGTAAAGAGTCAATATATATGTACTACTGCTATTAAATATTAATTTGAAGATCTCTATGATAAATCATTTCAAATATTTTTTCAGTGTGTGCCAATTTTTCTAAGACCCAGAAATGGACTGGTTCTTCAAAAAGATATTACTGATAAAAATGTTACCGATATAAATGATATATAACACCCAACTTAAAAATAACAAATATATAAAAATCTCGCTTATAAATACCACATAATAAATTGATTTTTACAGAATGATTTTATTTGTTTTTGCCATACTTTACATCTGTAGCCACGTTCAAGTTTTCTCTGTACAATATGGTAGCCACCAGCCACCTGTGGCTTTAGAGCACTTGAAATGAGGTTCATCTGAATTGAGATGTCCTTTAAATGTTAAGTACATACTGAATTTCAAAGAAATAGAATAAAAATGATGTTAAATTATTGAATTAATAATTTTATGCTAATTACATTTTTAAATTATATATTAAGGTAAAATAAAATTAATTTCACCTTTTCAATAATGTAGCTGCTAGAAAATTTAAAATTATATATGTGTTTCACATAACATTTCCATTGGATAGTGCTGGTCTAGTAGTCTAGACAGTCTTCAAACAATTTTGTACATAAAGATCAAAAAATTTTGAAGACTATTTTCTCCTACAATTTTCAATTGATGTCTCTTAAAATATTTCTAAGTGTAAGTATATGCAAATGACACAACATCTGCTATACCATTATTTTAAAAATGCCTTAAATTAGTTTCCTTAAAGTCTTGCACCATTAGTTCATTTCATATCTAGAAAGTGTTCACTGTATATTATAAATGAAAAGACTTGTTAAATAAAGCAAGCACAAGAGGAATTCTTACTGCTCGAAGTTAGGATTTGTGTTTCAATTTAAATTAAGTGTACTATACATCTATGTATTGTGAATTGTAGTTCTAGCATAGAGAGAGATACTCATAGATGGATAAAAAATAGGGAGAAGGATGGATGGAAGGAGGGTGGGAGTGATAGATGGATGGATAGATGGATGGATGGATGGTAGATAGATAAGTATATGTGCATGTACATATATACATACATGTGTACCTGCATAAGTATATACCTAAAGAGATGGGCTTTTCTATAAGTTTGTTCTTTGGATAAAATAAGCTAATGTCTTTTAATTTTTAAATTTATTGAGATGGCATTGATTAGTGAAATTTCCATAGGTTCCTCCAGGTGTACAATTCAACACTACATCATTTATGTGGTGAATTATGTGTTCACCACCCAGAGACTCAAATGTTTTTAATGACTCTATCTTTTGGTTTGCTCTAAAGGACTCTCACTCAGGAGCTATGCATCTGTACCTTCTCACTCTGGATCTCCAGAGTTTTATTTATACTCGAGAAATGTGAACATTTATATTTCAGTTTAAAAAGTAATATATGACTCTCTTACGACACCGCGAAAAACAGAACAAAGAGAGGATGCTCATTGGGGAGGATAGTGTTAGAAATTAGAATAACTTAAGATGGTGTGTCCCTCGCCCGCCACCCCAGTACACCCTGGGACTTGTTTTTATATCCCGGGGGCATACATACTCATACCTCAGATTAAAGACAAATGCATTAGATCAACTAAATTGAGGAAGATCATCATTATAAAAATAAGAAAAATTCAAGACAAAATTATTTATTTCACATATAGAACTAATATTAAGTGCATATGTAATGCAAGAAAAAAATTAATTCAATGATGAGGTTATTCAAAATATCACCTCTAATAGTTTTGATTGCCTTTATGAAGAAACCTTCAATTGTATTCATCACTGAAATGTAGTAATTAAAAGAAATATTCCCTTATATAAGGTTTTAGAAGGAGTATAAAGTACCCTTAAAAATATGTTCTACTTTGAGATTATATTTTGTTTTTAGCAAGTTTAATGGCAACATTTTAAGCTGATCAGTAAAAATGACTATAATTGTTTAATATTTTAGTATTAGACAGTTACCTATACATTATTCAACCACATAATCAAATAGAATGTAGTGATATTTTTGGTATTAATATGTAAGTTAAATCTAATAAATAACTGAAGACAATAATATTCCTTGACAAGATGGCAACACTTGGCAATAATACTAGATGTCATTTAAACTGACCCTCCTTTGAATCAGACATTTAATTTTTTCTTATCTAATCAGTAAAACAATTTTACAATATGGCATCATTATCTGTAAAAGATTTTTTTTTAACTGTGGTTCAGAGGACAGACACATGCCTATAACTACGCAACTAGTGACAGGGACAGCCTAGATTTGAAACCTGTTTCATCCAGCTTCATCTAGTTTTTTCAGGGTTTTTTTCCCCCACCAACCATATTTGTTTTGAATACTTAGAACACCATGAATAATGTTTAAAGTTATCAAACACACAAAAAACATATGATCAATAATTTTTGAAGAAAATTATAGGTATTGAGGGATTAAGAATCTTGGTTAACTAGCATTATAACAAATGCAATATGGAGATGATGTATTATATTTGTGTACTTGAAATCTATATAATTTTATTAAACAATGTCTACCTAATAAATTTAATTAAAAAAATGTTTCTGACATAGTAATCTATGGAAAGTAGATCTTAGAAACTACTTTTCAAACTATGTTATAACCTATATTACATAAAATCAACTTAGTGAAGTATGACCAATATTTTTAATAAATTACAATAGATTAGAATTAAAAACAGAGAAGTCCTCTTTTATAAGAAGGAAAAATATTATTTATGGGCACTGTGTGTGTGTGTGCCAGGCAACAACGTAAACTATAATTCTAACAATAGGTCATGGTTAAAAATGTTTGAAAACCAATTTTTATATATTATATTATAATACACATATAATAACAGATCAAATATATGCATCCTAAGTCAAGTTTTTGATAAAACTAGCAACAAAAAAAAATGAAAATATTGTGTCTTCCTTAAAAAAACAAAATAATTTTTTTAAGGGAAAAAGAAGAGGTAAAGTGTTTGGCAGATTAGGTAAGATAAACAAGGAGAAATGTGAAGACCTTTTGGAAACTTCAAGCAACTCAGTGATGAGAATAAACTGGAAAAGATACTTATATTTTAATCTGATATATATCCTCATAAATAACACATATCTTATAAAGTAGGTGTCCCTATACCCCGGGCCATGGACCATTACCAGTTCATGGCCTGTTAGGAACTGGTCACTGGGCCTCACAACAGGAGGTGAGCAGCAGGTGAGCCACGGAAGCTTCACCTGTATTTACAGCTGATCCCCATCATTGACCTTATAACCTGAGCTCCGCCTCCTGTCAGATCAGTAGCAGCATTAGATTCTCATAGGAGTGCGAAGTCTATTATTCTGAACTGGAGATGCACATCCCCCCTCCCCACCCCAGTCCATGGAAAAATTGTCTTCCACAAAACCAGTACCTGGTGCCAAAAAAGTTGGGCACCACTGTTGTAAGGTACGCAGCTCTGACCTTTGCTAGTTTCAGACAAGTTATTTAGCCTCCATTAAACACAGATATAGAATTACCTCGTAGAAGAGGTCTTTATGAAGATTAAATAATTCATGAAAGAGTGCTTCAAATTTTACCTGGCATGTTCTTAAGTGTTCAATAAACTTGAGTTTATTTTTCAAGTATTTTATAATTAAAAAAAAATTTTCTCAACCCATAATTTGTACAAAGAAGCTATTCGATAAATAAATATTTGTTGAATTGAACTCATGACACAGGTTGGATGGTTATAATGATTTTCCTTTATGCAGCTGAAAGGTTAGATTAAGTGATTTTCCCAATTTTATTCAGACAGTTTGGGGCCGAGTAGGCCTCTGATGTGTTCTTCCCATTCATAAATCAGGCTTCTCCTATGAGGCAAGTGTAATTGGCCACTCAGCTGACTTTTAAAACACTGCACTTCTAGGATTAGGTCTTATGAACTAAAACCTACAACATTTTGGGAAGTAGTACGTACTTTATCTAGTAACAATGAGTTAATGTGTTTTAAGTACTTAGTAATGCTTTAAAGTACTCTGTGTGTATTACTTCATTTGTTTCTCTCAACACAATGCACATATTATTTATATTTTATAAATAAAGAAATTGAATTTCAGAGAAGTTAAATGACTTGATCGAAGTTGTCAGTCAGTAAATTCTAAATCGCTATTTAAATATGTGACACAGTTTTTGGTTTTATAGGTTCTATGACCAAATTGTCTTTAACCCCCCAAAAGTATCATATAATCTGAGAGGAATTTTAATTCTCACTATTTAGGTCCTCTCTATATTATTATAAGGAGAAGCAGGATAAAATAGGAGAGGAAAACTAGCTAATATATTTAGTTGCTCTTATACTCTTTCATACAAAATTACAGCATTATAAATTTGAAGTATTGTAGCATATACGTATCTAGATGTATTACTCATTTTTAGTCAAGTAGAAGACAAACCAACCTTTTACAATATTATAATATGAATCCTCTATGAGTACAGAGTACATGAAAATCAACTACATATAATAAAATAGCTAGCTGTATGGCACTAGAAGAACATTGAAACTCAGCTGTGTATAAAAAAATGATATACCTGAACAATATGTCAAGCAAAAACGATATGAAATGAAAAGTCATCATTCACGGTTTCTTTTTAAAAAATGTAATATATACATAAACCTTAGAGAACATATCTCAGAAAACATTCATTTATAATTTTAATGTGTGCCACTTATATTTTAGTAGCTGGGAGTAGAATGGTATTATTTTAAGTGTATTTTTCCCCCAAAATTTTCATGTAAATTTATGATTTACATAATGAATAAGTAGAAAATACTGCAGAGACCATACTTTAAGTATGAATTTTCTTTACTGCACTTCACTCACGATCTCTTTGCCTTTGTCTCCATGATTATGCTTTTCTACCCCAGATGATTTGCTTACCTTATTT